>JAHPZR010049796.1:22500-25000 GCA_019787425.1 Platygyra sinensis | reverse complement strand
AGTGGCAAATCCAGAAACTGGCGTTTTGTTCGTTTTTTCCAAACCAAAGCACGCGTCAGTTTTTGAAATCTGATTTCAGTGAAAACCCCTCCAAATAAGGAAGGTACTCAAGCCACAAATTTTCGATTACAGTTTTTGACGTATTGGAAATATTAATTTATGATATCAAAGTGTATTGTCTTGGAAAAAGTCTGCAGCAGCAGATGTTCACTTGGCCCCCATAGCGTAACAAAGCAACTGATCCCACCATGCCTCGGTCCCGTTGGAATCCCGTTGCAAAAGTATAGTCTGACGAGGCTCAATCACGCAATCGATTGATTAACAAGTTAGACGAATTCGAAATTCGATGGGAAATCGGGCATTTTCAGTTTTTAGTGGACAAAAACGTTCAACCAGAATAATTTTAGGTAGTTTACAGTCCTTTTTATCTTTTTTTAATGCTAAAGAATAAATGGTTGTTTGACATAACACTGAAAACAATTTCCCATAGGAACTCGAGAGTTCAGCGAAATTGACAAAAACAGGGGCAATTTCATCATCAGTTTCATTTCACCAATATTTTCAGGTGTTTCATATGAACTGCAAAACGTGTTTTAGACATTTGGTGTCGTTAGAAAGGATTTTTTAGATCTTTAAAACAGTCGCACAGAGGTTGCGAAACGAAGTAAATAAACTTGGAAAAAGTTATTGTCTAATTGGCATTCAAACTTCTGGCGGAATCCTTATTAATTGTTTTTTTTTAATTATTTAATCCGGTGAACATTGTCATATGAAAATTATTTTGGATTAAAATCCAGATGAACGAAACACTACCTAACAAACAGAAGCAATCGGGAATGTATTTTAGAATAATAAGTATACCCTTAATTGTATTATTGTAGTATTTTTTTGTAGTATCTTTGTTTCTCTACCTACTCTTTTTGGTTAACTTCCGTGATTTCTGTAAACTTGTATACCTACTCTTTTTAGTTAACTTCTTGATTTCTGTAAACTTGTTTACCTACTTTTTTAGTTAAGACATCACGGACCCTCCTAGATTAGCTAGCTACCTGTGGGTACGTCCAATTTGTTAAAATACTTTTTAGAAAATAAAGAATAAAAAGAGGTGCAAAAGAGAGCTGCAAAGGAGGCAATAAGAGGTCTAACGCACAGCCTCTAATTAAATATTGTGACGTATTGTCAGCAATAAGATCCCTAAAACTAACTTTTCGACTGTGAATAGGCGACACAGTATTATAGTTCTGCAATGCATCAGTCCATCAAACGCACTGTAAATTTGATTATTCTTTTGACGGCAGAATGGCTAGAACCCGAAGTCACAACGAGAAAATTCATGCCTCCCCATTCTAAGACTTAACTGCAATAAATTTAACGTTTCAAGCGTTAAAACAGACCCAGCTTAGGAATTAGATGTTGCTCTATATAATTACTACTAGGAATCTAAAATCTATTTGTTCTTTTGAAGCCTTGGGCAATAATGCAATCGCTTGACGTGGAAAAGCAAAGGGATGCCATTAGTGCGGCCATTACCGCAATATATGAAGAGCCGAGTGTAACAAAGGAAGTCCGAATTACTTTCACATACATCATGGAAGGAATAATAAATGTCATGCTTTATCCTCTGACAAGCACACAGCTTGGGATCTTCGCCAATTTTCTTGACATTAAAAAGCTCGATGTCTTGACGGCTGTCGACGCTCGAGCGGCAGACTTCAAGGAACGGTTTCTGGATATTTTCGTTCAAAAGCCTGAGCACTCTCAAGATATTAAAAACATCGATGAAGCAATAGAACTACGAGCTAAAGCAGGTAAAACTATGCAAGAGTTGTTTAGCCGAACCACGAGAGACTTTGATGCTGAGATAGAAGCCTGCAAAGATTTTTATAAACTACCTGGCATGACTAAGAAAAGGTACGATCTGCGCGACCTATTCCATAAAGAACTAAAAAACGCAGAAGATCCTCTTGCTGGGCTACCATCCGGTAGACTCGAAAAGTTATTACGCAAAAATCCGCGTTTTGTGCAGGGAATTTCAAATACTTTTAACGTGCTAGGAGCAGTTGGTGCCACCTACAGCGTTTTTAGAGAAATATTCACTCCAAACAGTGGCTTCCGTAAAGGTAAACCGAGAGATGTTCTGTCTGTTGTAGCAACGGCTATCGGTGGTGTGGGGTCCATCAAAGGTACCATCGACGTCGCCAAACTGTTGAAAGAAAAGCTATTTCGACCACGCCGACCAACAAGTACAACGAGATTTTACGGTACTAGAAGGGCTGAGGAATTAGGTACATTTGAAGAAGAGTTAGCAACCGAATTTAGTGTGGACTTGAATAACATGCAGAGAGCAAGTTCCAGGCTGGCTCGAATGTCGCAGGCTGCCAAATTGGGGCGCGTCTTTACTGCTCTTGGTGTTGTTGCTGACGGAATTTTCTTTGGTATAAGCATTTATGACCTGTATCAAGATTTTACCGCAGAAAATGTGGATCCTTGGAAAATAGCA
>JAHPZR010049796.1:0-15000 GCA_019787425.1 Platygyra sinensis | reverse complement strand
TTGGGTAATGCTGGAGCGCTGACAACCAGATGTCGTCACGTCGTCAACAACACTTGAGATACAAGGTTTCAATAATTTTTTGGGGAGTTTTGCGATCACTCGAGCTAGGAAGACATCTTTCGTGACCTGTAGTTGACATACTCGAGCGAATCAATTTATCTCAGTAGACATCTCCCGTGATTTTCAACGACAGGCGACAATGACAAGCCGTCAAGATAAGCAATTCTATTGGATACGGTTAATTAGATTGGAAATTAACACCAAAAAATCACTCTGCCATGAAAGGGCAAACTCTTGGGCTCAGGCGGTAGTCCCTCTTTTCGCGTGCTTCTCGCCCCCAGGATCTCACGCGGCCTTTTTTTTCTCTTGTGGGTTTCTTTCGCTTCTCGCTCGACGGACTAAGCGAAAGAGGGACTACTCGCAGTCTTCTCTCTAGGAGACGAGAATGTGAATCTGAAACATTCACTGGATTACACCAGACTTCTCTCGGCATGGCTAGAGGAGAGCAAGAAAGCATCAGTGTTTGACACCGATTCAGTATCGATGAAGAAAAAGAGCGGTTGCTTGTATGTGTTTTAAATCATCGACTTTTGTAATAAAAATGACGTTATATCCGGGCTACTTTCTGCATTTGCTCCCATGGAAAGGAAGTGATAAAAGGGATTTTGGGGGATTATTTTACCAACAATAATCATTTACTTTATCAATATTGCCAACATACAGATGATCTGCCATTTTGCTAATTCATTGACAAAAAAATCAAATTTCGTATTTTAAAATAATTTGTTCCTTTTTCTGCAGCTTGCCCTGCCTGGTTACGTCATTTCTACAAACGTCAAGGTGAGACATTGTACGGAACAGCAGCAACATTGAATTTGCTTTAACTCATTATTCCGCTCTACAACATACCCATACTGAAGCATTTAAAGGCTCTATAAGCGACGATGTAGTCTGGCAGTATCGCTTCAATTACCATACTTCTCTAATGTAGAGTAAACTCTGTGCTTCAAAAACAAACTAGCCTGCTTTAATAAAAACAGGAAACAGGTACTAAAAAGGCGTGATATACCTGTTCTATTATACGTGATATACAATGTTCTATTAAATCCACTACTGATCAAGTGCGCGTATTAACTTGACTTCATTATTTTCCATGATTTTTTGTCTTCGTTTTTTCAGGAAAACGTCAATGAAAACTTCAAAACCAAGAGAACGACAACAACATTCAATAAGGCCTCCATGAGAAAAAAACAACTCCAGTAAAAGCCACAGTCATCAGCTTATCTATTGACCGGAATCGTCAAAACCATTTTGAAAATGGCCCAAAGAAAATGAGCGGGTTTATTGCTTAAAAATCATATTTCTAAATCTCGATAAAAACAGATGAAGTTATCGTTGTCACGTTCTTTGTTATTTTCTTTTGGCTAATTTCAATAAAAATCAAGTTAAAAGTTATTTTCTGCTTGTTTCTATCGAGTTATGGGACTCGTGAAAGTTTGGGAGAATGTAGTCTTTTCAAACATTCGTCCAGCGGCTCTCGTTATAAAGGCATTTTCATTCTCCCAAGCTTCTACTTGTTATAACTCGATAGAAGCACAAAAAATGTCGTCTTCTTAAATATCAACTAACTTTGACATGGAAATATTTTCAATCACAAAGCACTTATCCTGGAACTATGAAAATTTGATTAGAAAACCAGTTCATCACTTCTTCTAATTATGCTATTATAACAGAAAAGTTACTCCAGAGGCATTGTTCGTTGCGGGTGATTATTTTATCGTGAACATTCACCGATATTTAAAGACAAAAAGGTTGCTATAAAAACGGTTTTGCATCTTGCAATACCATTTGATTCAATCAGTCATAGTTTATAGAAGGGACTAGTTATGAAGCCCAGCAAACATCAAATCCGGACCAAACAAAGATGCCACGATTAACATTGGAAGGTCCACGACCCTGCACAATCTTTTGTTTTACACTAATACACTATGTATGAATTACGTAACCAACTCGTTTTCATTGGTTAGTTCCTCAGTATGGAAAAAACAACTATTGTGTTTTGTGCAGGGTCAAGGCCAAAAAAAGAACAAAAAAAAGACTACGAAGATTTTTTACCGGAGTTTCATAATCATAACCCTCTATTAACTATGATTCAATGTTGATTCATTCCCTGAAATAAAGTTGAATTTCTAGTCTTACAATTCAGTTCTACATCTTTCGATTTTCGCGATCTGGTAAAAAGGAGGTTGACGTGTACCGTTTGTCCAAACATAGTTCAGATCACTATGTGCGTTGTCACGATCGAATGAAGTTAAAGGATATAAGGGAAGATTTTAAGTTCCATATATTTTCATTGTTTTTTTTTCTTGCAAACAATTTGCAAATTTGGCATTAATTACTATCTTTTACATGTTTATGTGTATTCACTGAACTTGTTCTTACAGTAAATGGCCCAAACTTCGGCCAGAAAAGAAGCGTTGTCAGACAGAAAATGATACTACACTTAACCACCAGACACTCAGTTGACATAGTAAGTAAGAACAAAAAGGTTAGGTTTGAGTTTAGTGGCTGACCAGCGTGGAAACATCTTTTTACATCGAGATGCATTGAATAGGTGCATGGCCTCTGTAATAGTTGACGTCCAGTGCCAGGCGAAAATAATTATTCTATGCTAAGACTATGATAAAAGTTAATCAAATAATATTTATCATGCTACTCCTTAAAGCATTCACTTGATAAAATGTTGGCATTAAATAACATTTTAAAACATATTTATTACATAGATTTGCATTAATAACAATAAAGTATTCTTGTAAATCAATATGTAATGGGCCCATATACTCAATGCATGAATAAATCTATAACCTTAAAACGAGATTTAGCTATAACGACTATTTTCCTTACACAAACAACTTGAGACTATTGAGATGCTTAATGTTTTATGGAAAATATACAAAAACTATTGTGTGAAATGCAAGTAGATTTTATTTGTGCTTCTAAAAATACAAGGACAAACGCACCAAGCGGCCGCCTCACTCGAACATTCAAGTGCTCGCGCTCTTTAGCCAAAGATGTATTACGCATGCGCAATGCGTGCGGTATAATCTGCAGATTAAATTGGACAGCAGATTATACTATAATCATGCTTGTCCACAAAGTCAAGTGAATTCTCTAAATAGGCAGAGGGGTTTTGGAATCAGTCAGAATGCTGATAGTGAGTACAATGTACTTACAATTTAATAATAATTGCTAATACTAAAATGATGATATAACAAACGAATGAAGCTTCTGTCACATGTAATCTCTCTGAACCCTTGGAGCTGTAGGGTTGTTTCTAACGTACGGCCGAAAAAAAAACTATCCAAAACTACTTCCAGGATAGACTACATAAATTATAGAAACTTACCAATTATTTGGTATTCTAGCTGTAGAAGATTCAATTGAATCCATTAAAAAGTCACCATGAAGAAATCTCTATTTATTTCCAAACTGGTATGTGCATCCTATAACTTTTAAGTCCGGCAAATATTATGAACACACAAGTTGTTCATTTTTACGGAAGGGAAGTACGTACTCTCTTTTGAAAAGATTGCACGAATAGAGCCACGATTTACGCAGAAAGATTCATATTCTCATTCTGAATTATTGCGATAAAAATGAGTCTTTTCGAGCACTTAAACCACAATTCAATTCCTTACTTAATGACGAACACTGCAATACCACACAATCATTTATATCATGTAATTAGGGAAAATTGTAGTTTTCGAAAATTTAAGGTGGTTCTGAACGCCACATGAAGAACTTTTAAACTTTGTCAAAAAATTATTCCTTATTCTGCTTATTAAATGTTGATCATATCAAAAAATTTACCTTGCCATTTTTGAATTATAAGCCCCTGAAGCTGGCTGTAATTAAGAGAGCTTTTAGCAGCTCATACTGTTGTTTTGGTAACCTATTGTGTTGTGAAAATGATAACAATGTGTTCACCAATAGTTGGGCAGTATTTTGATGCCATGATTGTAGCATCAAGTGATAAAGAATGGTTATAACGACACATCAAAATCTAATTGCTGGAAACTGCTTTGAGCCACCTTACCATGAAAGGCTACAAACTAGTTGGCAATTTATCGCACAGCTTAAGGACGTTCGCGCTAATTGCTTCTGATAGATCATTTTCTCTACCGATTTTCTACGTTTAGGGAAAAAATGAAGAAAATCTATCGACTAGAATTTTGAATTTTTGGCAAAATGCACCATCGAATTCCATTCTTATTAGCTCTTCGTGCATCTGTGCGGCGGTTTCAAATGCCTCTTAAAGGGTTATATTTTGTGAAAACGTTATCAAAATTTTCGCGCGAACGTCTTTAAGATGCTCAACTCGTTGAATTCCCTTCCCTTCAAGTCATTTTTAATTTTCGCTCATTTCAATTAAATTAGGGGATCTATCAAGCTCTAATTGAGAAAGAATATATGCCAATAATTCCTTGGAACTGGTCGTAATAGAATTAAGGATCGAACAGACCGGGGCTTAGAGATGACCGCAATTAAGGCTATGTACCGTTGAGACCATAAGTTCTCTAAGAGGTAAATGATAAATGATAATCACGTAAACCTCATAAATAAGCAGCTGCAGAACCAATAAATTATCTACTGTAGAACTGAGGGGAAATACTGTAGTTCGTGACCAACAGAGAAGACTTACAACACCATCGACTGAAAAACACAATTTACTTGACTCTGGAGATGACTTCCGCTCAGGTTGTCGAAATGTCAATCATCGACAATATTTCTTCGCAGAACTACCCTCGCCTGGACGATCATACAGCACGAACTTCTGATGCTCCTGTACATGTGTTCAAACCATTTACTAAGAAAATACTGTGTTAGAAAATGTTTTATTAGGAGTAAATCGTTAACACAGTGTAACCAGGGAGGGGAATTCGAAGATGACCAAAAATGGCTTATACTCCTGTAAACTTCAATAAAGCACTCAATTCGTTTTGACCCGAGGTTTCGTCACTCCTAGAAACAATTAATCAGGAAGCCTTTGATGTCACCTCAGACTTTGTCGAAGTTCTGGTTCCATGGAAATGATGTTTCAAAAAGTAGGTACACCCCAGTTTCTGATTCTCTCGATTTCATTTTTTAATTCTTTTCTTTTTCGGTTTCAAAGATAAGTTATTATCATTTCATTTACAAATCACTAACTTGATGGTATAAGGTCGATCACCACCAAAATTAAACCTTAAGATAGCCTTTTAACTCCATACAATTTTCATTTCCAATACTTGAACACTTTTGGAGGTTCATGTAACACGAGGTAAAACATCAACCTTATGGCCAGGCCAAACTCATTCGATAATTACGTTGTTTAAAAAGAGGTGCTAGGATTTTACGATAACTGAGAGATTTCTCGCCCGATTATTCCTTGACAGCTGTAGACGATGAGAATATAGATAATCTAAATGACGTTTATGTGAAACGCAATACAACTTCTGCGAAATTTAAGAACTTTTCGAGACGTTTCTTCCAAACTGAAGCCGTCGAGTGTTCAAATGACAATTTGAATATTTCAGCCGAACATTTCCAGGAACGCTTTGTAATCTTCCGGCTGTTATGCGCGCCCAATTTTACACATGCGTGTAATCCATGACTCCCAGAGATTTTTGCAAAAAACACAGTTTCGGAGCATTTTGGAGATTTTCAGCTGAATATGGGCTAAATTAGCTCCAACTCAAAGATATTTGCAACATGACAGGATGCTCTCTTTTACTAGCTTCGCGTTGTACGGGGCATGCACAGAAATCAAAATTTTGAGTTTTGGACGAGAAAGTGGCCTACGTCTTTAGACTTTTGGTTTTTTTTTTATTTTTTATTTTTTGCCTTTCCGTTTCTAATCTTTTTGCTGCAGTGATTGATTTTCTACTGGCCTTGCCTCCTGTTCAAGAACTTCTGAGAAAACATCATAGAGAAGGGAAATTTTTGCCATGGGGTAGCCACGTGTAGTGGCAGGAAATTTTTCCTCTGAGTTTTTCACTCAAATTTCTGAGCATTTCTGTGCATTTCTGTGCATAGTTCAGGCTCCATTGCGCCGATCATACTCATCTGACCATCATTAGAAATATCTTTTCCTCCTGCAGATGTCGAGTTTAGATGATGCCAATTTCGGTCACAGGTGATGAGGTCAGAAGTGAAAAAATGGCCAAGACTTGACACGGGCAGTTACTGGCGCCAAGGGAGTCAATGGGTTAATGAAGCCTGGAAAGTTTTGGCGTTATAGTAAAACGCAAATTGAAGGTATTTTTAAATGAACGCATTTTTAAATGATTTGTACCCTTACAGACCATTGGAACAACGGGGGTTTTATGACGTAACTCCTATGATCTAAATGAGTGGAGGAAAATTGTCGTCTATTTATTAAGCGAGCATTATCAGCCCATTATCATTGGAAGCACAAAATAATAATACAAAAAAAATGATGTATTAGTAAACAAAAAATATTATCTTTTGATAAACCGAAAGTGAAGTTTTCAGACCGAAGCCTTGCCGTATTGACCGAGCGACTTTCCGTAAAGACCGAACGTTCGAGGTTAATACATGTAAGTTGTCTATTATACGGCTTCTTGCTTCGTTTTTGCAGGCCAGTAAATGGGCCGTGGGTATTTTGAGGGAATAATGCCTTACAATTAGCCAATCAGATCGCGCGTTTCATCGGCTATAAGGATAAGCCATAGAATGGAAATATCACAATGAATTAAGTAGAGTAAGATTATGATAAGTGGTACACAACAAAATATTTACAACGCCTCCGATATCTGTAAAAATATTGCCATAATTGCCTGAACGAAAAGTTATCTCATGTGATATTAAACTTTTATTTATATGTTGATCAATAAGTAGCCAAAAATAAACACTGTTATTTAGTTTGTTAACCTATATCATTAAAAGCACATGTGACATGATTCTCTTAAGTGCATGGATAAATAAATTTATGTGACATAAAAAAAACAAAATGTTATTATTGTAATGAATGTATTAAGATAAAAATTGGAATTGAGACTTTCCCTCCAATGAACCAATACCAAATACCAAATCTCACCAATTTTCATCAAGGGTCTAATGTCAGTGTAATTGGTATGTAATTTTACAAAAGATATAAACCTCAAGATATGGAAGATTTCACTTTTTTAAAAGGTGTTATTAAAGTAAGTTGTGCTGGTCAACTATGTCCCTTTATATATAAGTTGCGAAAGCTTTCCCCTTACAGAGGGTTAATGAATCTAGTTAATCATGAAAATAAAGAAGTCGCTAAAAAGCTTTGATAGGATGGATTATATATACACTATATACACTGTACACTATACGCTTGATTAATTTCAAATTAAATTTTTAAAAAAAGGGGCATACCCGTAGCGGTCATTAGTTTTGAACGTTGCACGACTAACTGTCTCAACAACTTGAGCCCGATGTATTGAATACTTTTTGCGCGACGGATTTTAAAAGTCAAACTTTTACAAAGAATTTATAGCCTCATTAGCGCTGCCACCTAAAAATTTTGCATTTTTTGAAAACCAATTTCTCTTCGAACAATACACCCAGAGGGCCAAATATTTTACCAGTTACAAGTTTCACAAGCTCTTCAAATAATTTTTGTCAATTTATGTCTAGCATTGCATGATTTCAAACCGAAACGGACTAGGTAAGAGTCTATAAATGATTATGGGATAATTAATAAAGAGCACACCGAGATTCACAAAATCCCCAAGTTTGGTATTAATCAGCCCAGTCTTAAGTGAGATACAGCGATTTAAAAACGTCAAAATTAACAAAGAAATGTATGGCCATCCGGACGCTGTGTTCGGACAGCGTCCGGATGGACATACATTTCTTTGTAAATTTTGACATTTTCAAATGGCTGTATTTTACTTAGTATTGGGTCTATTTACACCAAACTTGGGGCTTTTGTAAAGGTTGGTCTGCACGTTATGACTATGTGGATCAATAGTTGCTAAACCCATAATTTAGAGACTCGTATCTAGTCGTTCACTGTTTCAAATCTGGCAATGATGCCTTCTCCTACGGTAGCCTCGCAGCTACTACAAGCTCTAAATTTCATTGGCGAGGATAGAGTCGCAACCTTTTTGTTTTAGGGCTAGGGTCCTGCATTGTTTCTGTTGTTTGTTGTTTTGTTAAACCTCAAGGGTGGTCTCCAATCAGACGAGACCTTGTAAGAGCTGCGAGGTGACCCTTCTCTTAGCAAAGTCTTATGCTAATGAGGAAAAATGGAAACAATGACATCAGCAAAGATTGGCCTATTCTACTAAGTTCATAAGAGACGTCCTGACACTTAAAGGGCTATGAAATGAAACAATCATTGCTGCTTATTTGAAAGGTTTTTAAAAAAACAAGGATGACGTTTTCCTTTTGGAATATCTTCTTGCGTTTTTAGAGCTATTGCCGTATTTTATAGTGCAAATTAGGCGCATTGGAGATTAAAAACACTTTGAAAAGTTTCGAGTCAAGAGAAGTAAGGTGCGAGCAGTCGGAAGAAAATGATGTTTGAGTTGGAAAGAAGAGTTTCAACTTAATTCTTAGTGAGATGTCATTTTGCTTCTAACATACCCACATACCATTCCTTCCCTTGTTGATAAATCAGTTAAAAGGAGAGTATTTTCATCTATACTGCAGCTGTTGCAAGTTCGATGTTTTAAGTGGCAGGTAGTTTGTAGTCTAAACAGAACGCAAATAAACGCAGTAACTCCACTCAAGACTTCACAACAAGCACACGCTAGGCTTGTCAGTTACACTTGAAAACAAACATTCCTCCGCTAAACCTTACACACGACCTTTGTCACTCTTGTATAAACACGGCCTCTTTCCAGATATCCACATAACCTCTCTGTAGCCTTGTTCCAGGCTCTCTGTCAGTGGAGGATTAAAAAAAGCGGGCGGGCGACGAGTGGGGTCTGGTAGGGAAAAAGGAGAGGTCAAGAGAGCCTGTAAGCATTGTTTTAAAAACCTTATTCCGGTATACCAGCTCCTGGTATACCCTCTGATTGGATACTTTTGACAGTTTATATCAACACCTTGTCTGTTTGTCTGAAGCGAGGTGACGCTTAACATGGCGAGCATGATACACGCGCGTGATTTCGAGGAGTCCAAATTTACTGAAGCGTTCAGAATGGAGTAAGAAACGCATCTGATCAATCTGGCCCCTGGATAGATGTTTCTGCCATTATTCCCAGCCATTTCGGGGAAAGTTTGCATTTTTTAGATGGTTTCCGCTGTTTGTAATGTTTAAATTAGCTTAATAATTTTCGGCGCCGTAAAACAAAAGCCGGAAATCTGTCAGTGTTCTCAAGTCACGTCTGAGACTGCTGTAACGTTACGAGAAAGCTATACGTCTTAGAGACGTTCTTCTGTTTCTTGCATCAGTTTGATCCAGCTTTTGTCTCTCGAGCTCGATGTTAAGGTCTGTAACTCCTTTGTTTGTTCTGGCACCACATGATTCAAATATAGCCGTTTGCGTGCGAGTCTGTTTACCGTTTTGCGTGTTGTATATGCCGTTGTTTTAATTTGGCTCTGTTCTTGCAAGACGATGGTTTTGATCCTCCATATGGGTCTAATCCTTTGGCGATAGTTAATTTACTGTGCGTCTACACAGAGACTTCTACACTCGAAGAGATTCTCTGATGAGACACAACAGACATGAACGATCGCAGAAGAATGCAACACAATGTGAATATCAGCTTGGCCTCGTGAAACTCGCGTGAGTAACTCTATTCCGAACATACGGAGATTTTGACATTTGACATTTTGACACAAGAAGCGGTTTCTTTTTTCAAGTGGGCGGAATGAGGTTTTTTAAAAGAATGCTTACAGGCTCTCCCGCCCTCTCCTTTTCTCTCCCGGATCCCGCTCGCCGCTGATCCAGATTGTCAATAGCAAGAGGAGACGATACCGTGGCCCTGCTAAAAGTTCTTATGTGGTGAGGGAGCTGTGTTGTTTTTTACATTAGATTTCTCAACATCAGTATACGGGTTTTCAAATCAAAAAATCCGACAGCCGTAATACAATATGAGATTTATGACGCGTACAAATGAAATTTTTAAACTATTTAAAGTGCACCTAACCCCAAAAACTTTTTTTCGCTAAAACAATAAAGCTTATTTTGTGGAGTAACTAGCCGCAAAAATTTTTCGATTTGGTTAAATCTTTGATTTTCTATGGCTCGTCAAAGTACCTGAAATTGCCGCCATTTTGGTCTACGACCGAGTTTAACGGAGAATGGGTCGATGGGACGGATGTGACGTCAAATCGAGAACACGATGATTCTGAGATTCGCATATTTACTTGTTTCTGTGGGAAAGGCTGGAAAAGTTGTTCGAAAAAAATGCTAGCCAGGTGCGCTGTAGTGTGATGTAGCAACACAACAAACTTACAGGAGGTACTCCGCTTTATGCCATACGTTTTATGGAGAGATGTCCTGAAGAGAAGAATCGTACAAAGTGATGGCTCGATTCGTGCAAAGTGATAGCCGTCTAAGAGTTCGGTGATCTGTTCCATAGAGTATTTCAAACCCGATGATCTCGCTCGATGCCTGGATTTTCAGAGAGAGGAAGGGATTTTTCTGACTCAGCGACTTAAGCGAGACGAATTTGGAATAACCGTCCATCGATTCATGAAGCCGTTGTGGAGCGTTGTTGCATCTGATCTGAGAAACAACAGCAGTCAGTCGGCACAGCCGACAGATAGTTTTGTATTTGCCCACTACTAATCTTAAAACTCCATTTCTGAAGCCATACAGGTTTAATTCCTGGATATTCAGTAACACACTTTAAGGTAACATCAGCACCAATATCTTCAAGGACAAGATCACTCTTCTTTGAGTCTTGACAACTTTCTAACTCACTTTAATATAATAATAACAACAATAACATTCGCTGATATTTTGAAGGGAAGCGACGCTACAATTTCCACACTCGCAGGAAAAGAACACAAACATTGTGTCATGAGATAATCATTTTGGTCTACGTTGAACGAGTGAAGTTAAAATAATTTGAGAAAGTTAACGGACTTGACTTTTATTTATACGAAAGTATGTTAATGCGAGATGCGAATGCGAATGCGCGAATTTAGTAAATATACGCACCACACGCTACAGTCTCTTTGACTTCTACATATCATTGCCTTCGGGTCTGTCCATCAGAGCTCGTTCGAGTTCTTTGTCAGCATCCACCTCATTTTGTCTATCCATTCTTCGTTGGCCAGAGAGTTGTCAGCAGCTCGGCCGTCATCATTTAACTATTCACTTTGCTTTGTTTACAAGTGTGAGTCAGCGATATAATAAATTTCGGAGTCTTCTGAGTCAAAGCTCATTTCAGAATCCGACGAAGTAGAAGATATTGTTGATAAAAACAGTAATCTGTCGACTGTGGAGCCCCCAGCGAAAAACTTGTGCGGCAAAAAGGCTTCCACGCTCACACAGAGTAAAAGGCCCGACTGGGACAGCCGAAGCTTTCGTTCTCGAAGTGACGTCACGGCTTTACTCTCCCTAGACTCCTTATGTTCGGTCGTGAACCATACGAAACTCGGTTTCAAGGGGACACAGAAATTCGAGGATTTAACCAAATCGAAAAATGTTTGCGGCTAATTACTCCACAAAATAAGCTTTATTGTTTTAGCGAAAAAATTTTTTGGGGTTAGGTGCACTTTAAGTTTTTATCTTCGCCGCAGTAACAATGAAATTTTTTGCCTTAGAGATGAATTTTAGTTAATTTAAGTTCCTCGTCAAAACATGTCTTGACCTATTTAATGCCATGGGAAAACCTTGATAATACAAATAATGTTTATCAACTGTAAGTTCGAATTTCTTTCCGGGGAAAGATCCACTGTACAGTTTGACAAGAGATAAAAAACAGTGATAGTGGCTGAAGAAAGGCCTAGAATTAAATTCATGTCGGTAAAGAAAAGTGCTGCTGATTTTTTTGGGTACAAGAACAAGCTTTTGTTTCCCCTCTTTGTCTCACAAAAAATACAAAGTTAGACGTTAATAGGGGTAGGGGCAAGTACCTGAGTGAAATAACTAGCGAGTTAAAATGGGCAGGTATCCAGATCTAGACAAGTTTAGATCGATCGGTACACACATACAACACAGAACATGTAGTGAGCACTATAAATGGTAATGATATGTACCCACATACAACATTAAATCGTTATAAACAGACAACCAACCAGAGACAGTGGTATTGATAAACTATAATTCCTAGAGTATTTCGTAAGGTAAATAGTGAAAGAAAAAGGGCGACATTTTGAATTTAGGAAACCAATTCTCTCTTAAGTGAACACACGGAAAGAAAGGAACACCTGTACATCCTCTGAAAGTCAAACGCAAAATAACTGTCGGAAGATTTTTACTTATATTCCCCTTGGTTTCACCCTAATAAAGTCAGAAAATTGATAAAATGAATAAAAGATTACATGATTACATCATCAGTTTGGTGGCAAGGGACACAAATGAGAAAAAGTGCATTCCAATATGTCCAGCCAAATCTAAAACTTAAGATTCAAATATAAACTAGCAATTGAAAGCGATTTGGAATTAAAATGAGCTGCATAATAAGTTAAACAAATACAATGCAGGGCCATATCTTGTGGTCTGGCTAATGTTTAAGAAGTTATTATTCAGGAGCCAACCGACAAACAAATACACTGAACGGATAAACAAAATTAACAAACGTGTACCGCTCAATTTTCCAAACTTATAAAACTTATCGTTAGGTCACCGACTCCGCTGTGACTACATCAAAACGATTTTATCGATCTTTAATCCATATTGTATCTGTTCTGAATGATGTTAATTAAGTGCTACATTACAAAAATGTAAAAAAATCTGACAAACTTGAACAAACAAAAATAGATATTGTATGCTTCTTCAGAAACATAGCACTTAAAGGCAGACAGCTTCAAGTCTGCTATCTGACTTTTCGAGGCATAGATTGCCAAACGCCATTCTCAAACTCATTAATAATTCATCAAGTTAAAACAAAGAAAATCATAAGCGTGAAGGAGGTTTGGAAACCCGGTCTTAATTAACATAGATTTTGACGATTTTACTTCTCCGTTTACTCTTTAGTAGCGGAGCTCCGCCAAGCGGATCCCCATAATTATAGACTGAAAGGAACCACACGTATGCATAGAAATAGGAACCCATGCAACTCTTTACTTATGGTCAAAATGGCTAGCGGCGTGGATCACGGGCGCGTGCGCCCAACGACGACGACGACGAACGACGTCGCACAACATGGCGGCCATCCAGCTAATACCAAGTCATGCAGTCTTGAATTACAGCATTTATTATCCAACTGCACCTCGCAGAGTACAAATAACGCTTAAGACGAGTACAAATATCACGCGGTATTTGTACTCCAGAGGACCGGTTAGACACTTAACAAAATTATAACTTTTTCTCTTATACATTTTTTTTTGCTGCTTTGTTTTGTGTATATGGTTACCATTAAAACTCACAGGAGGCCAAACAGTATACAGAAAACCTCACCGCAAAGTTACAAAACTCAAATCAAAATTCTATCTTTTCCTGGGTTACCTTAATCGTGCTCGGATCAACCTGGCCCTGGAGCTACGCTTTTAGGCTGGCCTAAATCTATGTTATTTGTTTCGACTGAGAAGATATATCAAACGCTCGAGACAGTGTTTCATTGGCTATCCAAACACCTCGAATTTCGTCAAAAATACTCCGTTGCGCGTCGTATTTTCCAAACTTAAAAATCTTAACGTTAAGTCACCGAGTCCGCTGTGGCTAGATCAAAACGATTTTATCGAACTTTTCACAATGTTCAATGCCGACTTATAATTTTTTTTTCAAAGAATCAAACACATTTTCCTCGAAAAAATTATGAAAGAAAGTTGCAATTTCCTTCAAGAAAAGTCGATTTGTCTCGCAAGCACCTTTAGTTGGGCGAATTATGTATTAGATAGTTACTGGGGCCGACAGCAATATATCACATATTGCTGTTCGCCGAAGTAACTATCTGACATATTTACTATTCAATACCCAGTGCCATTGTTCTCTCTCTGCACTAAATTACTGATTGCAGGCGCCCCTTCTCCTTTGTTCCTGAACGCACAAAAGAAAATAATTAGCACTTGTTGATTACCGTAGTAGCTCAACTGGGAATTGGTGACTGAGAAGCCTTGCGGTAGCGTTTGAACATTTGATTGCGTTTTGTGTATGTGTGTTGTGGTTTTGAATTTTTTTCAACAAGTAGGTCTCTGAACTACTGCAAAAACAATGTGCAGTGTGAGAAATGCGGTCCCGTTTCTAGTTTGTAATTTACACGCCTTTGTTTTAACAGTTGGTTTGTGTTTTGTGTTGTTTGTTTTTGAGCATGTGATGTTTTCCAACTGGCGGCTTGCTGAACAATTTTAAAACAATGTGCAGTGTGAGAAATGCGTATGTTTTGCACTAATCATACTTTGTGATGAATATATCTTCGATTTTGATGGTGCCGAGGGTTGTTATTGTAGCTCGGTTTTACAGTTGTTCAAAACAATTCTAACGATGGAATTAATTCGTGCAAGGCGTGTAACACTGCAAATTTGCATACTTTATAAGCCAGAGTATTCAATTATTTTACTCAGTGCGAACCTGCGTTTAGAAAGACGATAGATTCGTCGGAAGACAAAGAATTATTTATTACACAGAACTCTACGAAGGCAAATATTTCAGCAGAAATCGAAGGTAATGTCGTGTAACGTTTGGACATTTCTGCCAGCGCTTTATTTCTTTATCGACTTCTAAAGACATTTAGAACACCAATTACAGCTTCAGAATGCGAGAAGTTTGACAAAAGCTGGGTATCAGACGCCAGCCGCCGGAAATGGGCGTGGGTTTTGAAAGTCTTTGAGGAATGGAAGAAGCAGAGAAATGAAACGGTTTTGAAACAAGATTACAGTGGCGAGCGGGTAATTCAAGTGTTA
>JAHPZR010049792.1:10000-18847 GCA_019787425.1 Platygyra sinensis | reverse complement strand
TTGTTATAGCGAATTCTAAAGAAGACTGTCATGTAAATATACTGATTTTTTAACTTTCATTAAAATTTGTGCATGATTAAAATTGCCATGACTTGTCCATGCTTGCCCTCCCCTGTCTAATACACTCGCTTTACGTGGACCCCACCTGAATCTCATTATTTACTCACTACAAATAATGGCTTGCGTGGGCTCCGCGCGTGAAACGAGACTCTTTGCGTGTTTTTGCAACCTCGCGCCATTTTTTATGCAAATTCATCAATACGGCAATCTGATTGGTCCATTCAAATTTTTAATGATATGTACCGTGTCGTGATTGGTTACCGCCCGGTTAAGCGTGCTTAACTACTTACATCAATTACAGCGATGCCTCTGACGAAGAAGAAGAACAACAAGACCGTGAAGAAGAAAATCTATCAACTGTTAGAGAAACTGTACTATGAACGGCACCGTCCTTCGGCTTTAGGTGGTGTAGAAAAGTTGTATCGAGCAGCGCGTCACTATGGACTAAAACGATCACAAGTAATACACTGGTTACAGCAACAACCTGGCTACACCCTTCATAAACCAGCTCGCAAAACGTTTCCTCGCATCAAAGTGTTTGTCAACGGTCTAGTTGAACAATGGCTGTTTGATTTTTGCGATTTAACAAGTCTGAGCAAATGGAATCGTGGATATAAGTACATACTCACATGTATAGATGTTCTATCCAAACACGCATGGGTAGTGGCCATAAAAACAAAAACAGGATCTGCATTGGTTGCAGCCTTTACATAAATATTTTAAAAAGGCCGAAAACCTGAAGTGTTACAATCTGATACAGGCACTGAGTTCAAAAATAAAACATTTCAAACACTTCTCAAGAAGCATGGTATCCGTCATTTTGTCACCTACAACGAGACAAAAGCCCAAATCGTAGAGAGATTTAACCGAATTTTAAAGCAGCTAATGTGGCGGATGTTTACCACCAGCAGTTCCTATCATTAGCTAGACAAGCTCGATAGTTTGGTCAATGATAACTACAATCAGAGCGTACATCGGAGCATACAAATGAAACCCGCCGATGTGACTGTTTTTTATGCTCAAGACGTATGGAGAACCTTGTATGCCAAGCAGACTTCATCCAAAAAGTATAAATTCAACGTGGGTGATCAAGTCAAAATTAGTAAGTGCAAGAAAGTCTTTGAGAAAGGATACCTGCCGTCTTGGACCGAAGAAACCTTTACAATTGCACAGAGGCTACCACGAACTCCATTGGTGTATCGCTTGAAGGAGGCAAACGGTGACTTGATTCAAGGAACATTTTATGAAACCGAGTTACAGAGAGTAATCGAGAAATCCAATCATTTGTTCCACATTGAGAAAATTTTGAAAAGCAGAAGAAAAGGAAGAAAGAAAGAAGTGTTAGTGCTTTGGAAAGGCTGGCCCAAATCATACGATAGCTGGTTGCCTGCGAGTCAATTGGTTTCCCTTTAACGACCATGATTCAAGATGATCACTTTTACGTAACACTAATAATAACATTTATAATGCGCAAATTCCATAAAATGTTCAAATGCGCATGACAAGATTAAAAACGGAATAAAAACGGAATAAAAAGCTACCAAGTAATGCTAACAGCAATTTGTTCCCAACCAATACTGAATCATTCTACCGCGTATAAAATGATTCTACCGATGAATCATCAATTTTACCCATACCATCGGCAAGTGATACCGTTTTCCCAACGAGGTAAAGGAGACATCAGTATATTTGGAGGAACACATCCTTACGGTCAATGAGGCAATGGGCTGGGTGGAATGTTTCGTTCGCTCTTTCGCACAGCTACACCCTTTCTCAAAACAACCGTCAAGAACCAAAAGGTCGAGATAGCAGAAAGCAAATCGTGATTTTTAAGAACGTTACGACAGTTTTAATTTTGAAGACATGTTTCGATGTTGCCAACATCATCATCAGTTACATAAAATTTGAAAAAAAACCGCTGGACTATATAACAACTAAGCGAAACGTACATACGCCTAGCTGTAATGCTTGCTATATCGGCGAAACTGGTCGTCATTTCTCCACACGTGTCCGTGAACATCTCTCTTCAGACGAGTCCTCACACATTTTCAAACACTTACTAAGCTCAGAACGTTGCCGCCAATCTTGCTCTGCGGATTGTTTCCAAATCCTTGATTCCGCCCCTACCAAATTAGATTTTCACAATTTTACTTCTCCGTTTACTCCTCAGTTTTTGTTTCGATCAAGAGGATATACGAAACACTCGAGAAAGTGCTTCATCGGTTATCCAAACAACCCACATTTCGTCAAAAATACTCCGCTGCGCTTCGAATTTTGAACTCTCTTCTCGGTGTTTGGATATCCCGATGAAACACAGGAAATCTCGGTGTTTGGATATCCCGATGAAACACAGGAAATCTCGGTGTTTGGATATCCCGATGAAACACAGGAAATCTCGGTGTTTGGATATCCCGATGAAACACAGGAAATCTCGGTGTTTGGATATCCCTATGAAACACAGGAAATCTCGGTGTTTGGATATCCCGATGAAACACAGGAAATCTCGGTGTTTGGATATCCCTATGAAACACAGGAAATCTCGGTGTTTGGATATCCCGATGAAACACAGGAAATCTCGGTGTTTGGATATCCCTATGAAACAAGCCACTCCCTGGTGGCCTGTTTACCTATTAAATAAGAAACCCCGAATATTTCAGAACGTATTGATAATGTTACTGAATGACAGGACGTGACACCAGACAACATCGCAGGTTCAGCACTTTACCAGGTTGCCCTCGCACTTTTTTAGCCAAATTTACACATCTGTGTTTGAGTGATGCGGCTTTGTGGGAATTTTAGACTTCATCAAACCTTTGACGACTCTAACCGAGCAAGAATAGGCCACACTAATTATGTTCACTATTAAACATGATTGTGAAGTTTTTCAGGAATATACACAGTTTTCACGTGATGTCATAGCAGCCATTACATATCGTTATCCCAAATAAACCCTGTGGGAGTTAAACCCTTTTCTTATGCAAACACTTTCTTTTGTTCTAATAAATTTGCATGGCTGGTGGCCACATGTGTTAGCACAGTTCAAGTGTTCTCTTCATTTTATCCAAAATGCTTTTTTATGATTTACCTTAACTAACCGGATCGCGATATAGCAGGTCAATTTATCTCGATTTCGTAGTTTTGATATGTTTCTTAGAAACAGTACTGCTGGATTGTCTCCAAAGTCCTCTATATCCTTTCATGTGAAACTCCTCTTTTTTTTGATTCAGACGTCCTAAAAATTGCAGCGTTCCATATTTTTGCTGTTCCCCGAAACTCAATGTCACATTTCAAAATTTTCTGTTGAATGGTTTCCATTTCGTTTTGCACTTTCGATCATTCTTTCTGGGATATTCCAGAAACGTTTCTTGAAAATTTGTGTACTTTTTGCTCCTGTTTAATAAGAAGCGTCCAAGGTGTTCAGAAAGTTGCAATTTGATTCCTGTAATTGGAAACCCAGATGATCGGGCCAACTATCGGAGAACCAATCGCAATCAATTCATTATTTATGTTATGATTTATACTTCCTTGTAACAGAGTTTGACTTTTGAAACAAAACAGCTAGTCCGTTTCCTCATAACACACATACAAAAAAATATTGAGGTATGACCCTATTTGCAATAAATCGTCTGTATTTAGGGGCTGTCTTGTCATTCTGAAAAGACCTTTTCTTTAACTCAGTTTTAAAAAAAATGAGCTTCATCAACGGTTTAACAATTTTACATGAATTATTTCTCTCTCGTAATAGCCCTAACAACAATGACTTTATTTTCGGTGGTACGTTTACAGTTAACTGACAATGCCATGTTTCATTTCACTATTATGGTGAAGACATTATAGTTAGATTAAGACTTGTCTCCTGGCAAGTGAAGAACGATTAATATAACTGTCTTAATAACAAGTACGCGGCTCATCGGCCGATGCTTCGGCCAGTTTTTGGTGAACGATTTCGCGGTTTCTTTTTTTGGCGACCTTTCACACTAAGATGCCAGTTGATGTTTTTGATTTCATCTCTGCTCGCGTCTTCCTCAGCAGCCGTTTCGCGCTTTCTAAAACCCTTTTCAGAAAGAGATCCCATGAAATATCCCTTGGCATCTTCTTTAGCGCCCAAAATTGCGTCTCCAGTGCTCAAAAGCTCTTGTCCTCTGAAGGGGATTGCCTAAAAGGTATGATAATTACATCAGAAACGTCCTCTTAATTTAGAAATACTTTTGTTATAACTGGAAGCTATTCCTGGTTAGCTGAAGTTGAAAAATGTACCAATTTCACATGCCTTTAAGGTCATTCCCCAGTATTGCATTGTGCATCCTTACTGTGCATAATTTTACGCGTGATTAGCGCGCTCGCATTAGAAAATGGCAGCTTTTTCTTTACGACTGGACCTTGCCAAAGAAGTAAATCGTCATTTTCTTTTAAACGACTACGGTGACCTATCATTTTTTTCTGTTGTTTTGAATTGAGTAGTAAATTTCTCTATGTAAAATAAATATGGGCTAATTCTCAGTGTTGAGCAAAAAACAATCGTCAGAAACGTAAATTTAGCAAGCAATCGTGACTTTAATAATAGTGCTATTATAAGGATTTATATGGAATAAACAAGGTGCTGCTGCTCCTAAACGAACATGGGACCCCTCATTTTTATTTCAAAATTTAAGTTTCTATGATATAAACAATCAATTGGCAAAGTTTGAGAAAAATCTCAATGTAGGTTCTATTTCAGTGGAATGACTTTAAAGAGTACCAATTTGGGTTAAGTATGACACCGCTTCTCACTACGCCAAAAGAATTTGAAAACGCAGCTTTATTTCTACGGTTAAGCCTTTCCGTCACGAAAACAGAGGTTTTCGAAAACTTGCTTAAAACCGGGGGAATCGAAAACGCAGCTCTATTTCGACGGTTAGGTCTTTCTGTCACGAAAACGGTGCTTTTCGAAAAGCGCTCTTCCCACCGGAGGTATTTAAAAACGGCCGGCAGTTTGCGTTTTAGTATGGACAGAAAACATTTTGAATTCGAAGCTTTTTGAAAACGACGAGGCTACGATAATTAAGCATGATATTTTCCTGCCCGAGTGAAACACAAATCCAAGGTGACTGGTGATTGTTGCGTTTTTAAATTCCTCTGGCGTAGTGTGGACGGAAAACATTTGATGCGTTTTCAGAGTGAAATCTTCGTTTTCAGATTACTCGGGCGCAGTGAGGACACGCACTGAAATAGGAATCACATATTTTGAACAACTGAGATGTCTTAAGCGGTGTCACCCCATCAAATACGCATGACTTAACATAAGTAACAAACCTCAATACACGCTGCGAAAAGAGCAAGACAAATAATCCACTTGCGTAGCATGTTCTGAATATGCTTTGAAGAAGAGATCGCTAGGATAGGATAATGATGTGTTAATAATGGACAGCACATAAGACAGGGTTGCCACAAGTCAAGAAATGGTCAGGGAAAGAATTCGTTAAGGTCATAGAAAAGTCCGTCAGGGAAAATAGACATTTTGAAGAAACGTGAGGCGAAATTGAAGACGCGACTCATCATATAATAGGGATAATTTGGTTTTATCAACTGAGTTGATAATGTGAATTAGCCACCGTAAAGAGATTCGAAAGCTGACGTTTCGAGCGCTAGCCCTTCGTCGGAGCGAATCACCATAGTTTCTTTAGAAACTTACCCTCTCATCATATAATAACTTTGAAGGCTGAAAGAAATGTTTGGGATCACTCTGCTCTCAGCGATGTTTTCCTAAATGAAGTACGAAAATTTATCATTCTCATTACCCGAATGGAATGACGGCTGTAAGGAGAGGCTAGCCGCCGCCACTACATCTGACATTTCATATTTTTCTGGTCCTTGATATTTTAATTTCATCAGGGAAAAGTCAGCCAATTTTTATAACGCCGGGAACGTCTGTGGCAACCATGCTGTTCTGCATTCCGATTTAAAATCTTTCTTTTAGAGGGAATAACAAAATCAGTAAAATTGTTCCATATCACGATGTGACGTAAAAAATTCACATCCGTGCGCCATATGTAAGGCCTTTTATTTTCTTAATTTTCTGAAGAACGACGACTGTTAAACAAGACCAATTTCAATTTAAAATCATTTTTGTCCTCAGAAGAGTCCCGTGAAAGCGAAAACAAGCTCTAATTTGTTAACCAGCCTGTTTATTGAATTTCCAAATGCAGTCAATGTTAATAAATATCTTAAGGAGATAAAGCTTGAAATAATTTGCCTACCTTATAATTGTGATTTTCCCCTTAGTTGCGCTGTCGCCGAGGGTCAACAGAATGACTGTATCAAAAGGCACATAGATTCTAAAAGCACTTAGCTTGTAAATTATTTACGAAAAAATATTCTTACATCATGATCGAACCAATGACAGACTTGTTGAACCATAATTTTATGACTTGAAATTTAGCTGACTACAGTGGAACCTCGATTTAACGAAGTCGCTGGGGACCGGCCAAATTTGTTCGTTAAATCGAGGGTTCGTTATATCGAAAACCTCGATATAACGAATTTGAGGGGAAACGACCAAAATGTTCGTTATATCGAGGTCATAGTTAATGATTGATTTGTAACACAGGTGAATTCCGTGGAAATACTATAGTGCCAATGTCTACGACATATAATAAGCCGTTGACTGAAAGGATTAAGGATTAAAGGATTTGCTGGCTGTTGATCTGTTCAGCGTTTATCTTCTGTCCCGTTTTGACGTTGTAATTCGTTATATCGAGGTATATTTTACGTTTGGGCTTTCGGATTACTTCGTTATATCGAGGAATTCGTTATATCGAGGTTCTATTCCATACATTTTATTTTTTGGCCGGGACATAGAGTATTGTTCGTTATATCGAGGTTCCACTGTATTTCGTCTACGATTAGTTACTCCGGAAAGCGCTGATTTGAAGAAAATTAAAGCACTAACAGTAAAACGGCGACAGCTTAGTTTTTCTCCAGTAAATTTCAACTGAAATGTCAAACTAAACGTGTTGTCAAGGGCGGCCTCAAATCCGTTAAGCCGGTCCTCCTCCATCAAGCCTTCCTCTAGCCCGGGGATATTCTCTCGGCCATCGCGCGAAAACGAACAGTCTTGGAGAACTCACACAAGTCATAGAAAACTTCGACGGTAAGAATAGGCCGATATATACCTATAGCAAATAATCGATACCGGCGATACCAAGGCTGGATAGAAAAAAATTGATACCAGCGAGAAGTATCGATGCTTTGAATACTGCACGTGACTTGTCCACGCTTTGTCTCCTAAGCTTGTGTTTGTCTGGTTATCACCAGAGACAAAGCGCCGTTGTACCCACTGGACCGTGTACTATTGAGCAGGACAATGATCGCGATAATAAAATGAAATCTTTGACTTGTTTATCTGTGTTGTTAATTCAACAAGAAAGTACTGAACAATAACCATCGTTTACAGCGTGAGACAACCTTATACTAGGTCAACCAGATAACGATATCGAAGAAAAAGATCGGTGTCGTTCTTGGTGACGTATTGATTTGAAAAAACGGTATCAGCCCACCCTTAAGGTACTGGCAAACGAGGACACGTTGTTGCTCATGATGTTTCTTGGGCTGCGCAAACTGGGAAACATTTGTTGCGGACACAAAATGTTTCTGAACAAAATGAGAAGCAATTTTTGTGTCCCGGACACAAAGTTTGTGTCCGCAACAAATGTTGCGCGCGCGGGCAAACCGGGAAACATTTGTGTCGGCAACAATGTGTCCTCGTTTGCCAGGGCCTTTATTGTGTTAGTTTCACGATTTCTAATACTTACTTGACTTTATGTTGATCTGTATATTGAAGGAACAAAGTGAAAATGTCTATACTTCTAATGTGTATTTATTTATGGTAAAGGAAGGTCAACCGTTCTAATTGTAGCTCGAAAACACTGAAGATTTGAGAACGTCTTACTTGATTTATATAAATCGACCAGGGCCGGATATTTCTACTGAATGGCAGGATGTGATACAATTAAGACAGCGCTGCAGGTTAACCCCCAGCACGTCGTTAGGTTGCCCTAAGACCGTCCTGGTACCTATTAAAACACCTGTGTTGATCGAGACACAGCTGTGAGAGTTTTGTGAGTGTCTTGCGTAGAATTATCGAGCCCTTAAAGACTCTACCGGATCACAAATAGCACACACTGTTCTTACTACACTTCGTCTTCAACGTTGTCTCATAAATTTCGGCCAGGACTGAATAGACTACCGACTGTTTAGCTCAGTTGGTAGAGCAACGGGCTGCTGTGCGGGAGGTCGCAGGTTCTAACCTCGACCGGACCAATACTCAGGGTCTTTAAATAACTGAGGAGAAAGTGCTGCCTTTGTAATGAAACTTTCTAGTATTCTAAAATAAAGACGATAAACCGTAGGCCCCGTCTCACAGTACTGGTGTGGGACGTTCAAGAACCCACACACTGTTCGAAAAGAGTAGGGGACGTTATCCCCAGTGTGATGGTTTATCACTTATTCTGTTCTTGGGGCACCTGTGTATCCTACTATTCTCTCTAATAAGATTGTGAGCTGCGTGGCTGCTATTTGCGTCTAAATAAGCAGTCTGGCAAAGTCTTCCACAAAGTGTTGAAAAGCGCTTTGAGCGTCAGGATAAAGCGCTATATAAACGTCGTATATCAATATATCATTATATTATATTGTAATATATAAACAAACCTGCCCTCGCTTGTCCAAAGAGATCCACGATGTGTACCATACGTGTTCGACTGCGAGCAGTCTCTTTTTTTTTCCTAGCGTATTCCTTGCGTTTAATTAGAG
>JAHPZR010049792.1:0-5000 GCA_019787425.1 Platygyra sinensis | reverse complement strand
TTGCCCAATGATTAAATGATCAAAAACTGTACCGTTATTTGTAGATTAAGCGAAAATAAAAATCCTTTACTGATCCTAAATCTCCTCCCGCCCAACTCAAAATCCTAGTTTTGTTACTTGTCTTGTCTTGTCTTGTTACTTTTGTTACTTTGTCCTAGTTTTGTTTACTTCAAGTTACCCTCTCATTTAAATAATTACTTTTTCATAAATCTCAGATAGTAGTAAACAGCACGGTGTAAGATCAGTAACTTAATGGTGAACAGAAAAAGCTGAGGAGGTTATGTTCGCCAGCATCAATTGTGTTTGGACAAGTTCAGGGACTCTTGAAATCTTTCTTGAAGAGAGAAAATATAAAAAAACCTCCACTTTGTTCTTTTTATCTAGCTACCTCCAGTAACCATCAATTGTTTTTCCTTTCGTTTTGATCGAAAGAAAAGATACACACTCATGCATATTTTCCCACTTTTATTTAGTGTACACATTATTCTACTTGTGTTCTCAATACATCAAGATTACAATGACAATCGACCTAAGACCATCCGTTAATTTGTTGCCATAAATCCCCAAAAGAAAATGTTGTTCAGCGGCTATTCAATACTACAGTCCGTAAGAGCCAGTTCAGCCAGAGCTGCAGGTAGCCAAGATGGTGCGGGCAGTTCAATCAGAGCCGCAGTAGCGAAGATTACACGTGTGCCTCCGGTGGTGTTTTATTGATGTAATAAACGTAGAAATCGCCACAGTTACGCACTTTAACATCGATGGACCATTTGCAGCAGTCGCTGAAGTAGTTAAAGCATGCCTTCCTGGTGACTTTACCTTCGTCCACTGTGGGATGAGCACCGTTTAACCAGCCAGTGGCGTGAGTACCACAACTTTTTTGGTCAACACATGACGTAGCCATTTGAGTCCCCGCGGCTCCTTGGAAACGAAACCAGGCCGGTCCAAGATTATCGTCGCAACCGATCTCACCTCCTACAGTCAATTCCGACTTGTACGTGTTTTTCCTGTCCTCGGTTGAAAGAGTCTGATAATTGTGGCATTCTAGGAAAAGAAAACATGATAACGCATGAGACAAAAGTTGAAATTAATAATAAGTGAATGCAATAATCGTCAATGCGTTTTGCTACGTTGTTTATTTTCCTTCTGTTTCTCCTTGTCAGAGGTTTCGATTCTGAGAACGTACGAAAAACGGCTAGCCAGTAAAATAACAAATGAATTATTAATTAATAAATACAGAAATAAAGAAAATAAATAGAGAAATATTTAAATACATATATAAATAAATAAATAAATAAATAAAAATAAATTCAATAAAGAAATTAAATAAATTAAAAAAGGAATAAAGAAATAGCGAAATAAAGAAATAAAGAAATAAAGAAAATAAAGAAAATAGAGAAAATAAATAAAGAAAGAAATAGTAAAGAACTGAGCCAAATGAGCACTTAAAAAGATCAATGGTAATCAAATCACCTTCAAAGAACTCTTCGCACTCTGCGAAATGAGAAAAAATATTCATGTTATCCATGTGGCTTATTATTTCAGTTACGCACAATTAGCACGTAGACTAGTTGCTGGTTTGCAAGAAACGCATTTTTAAATAGTCACATATTTGCGTTAACTCAAGCGCGGAGATATGCGAAATAAATGCCCAAATATTCGCGCCCCAAAAGGACCCATATATACGGGTGCTAAAACGCGCGTATATGCGCTAAAATGCACGTACATGCGTTGTATATGCCACCATGAAAAGTGCCTTTTGATTGCACGGTTGTTTGTGTATGATGCAATGAAAATTACTTTGATTAGAAATTGTCAATATGGCGGCAGTGGTTGAAAGTCTTACCTTTATCGGTCTGCTTTTAAATATTTGTTACTGCTCTTCACAACTGAGCTTCTAGTGAGACAACCTCAATATTTACTAAATAGATGGGAAATGCTAGCAGTAAGAGTAGTTTAAGGCACCTCAGTATGCTCCCTTGGGGCTTTGCCAAGTGTATCAGCTTTCTAATGGGACAGTAGGTAATCCAGCTTATGAAATATCAATCCCTGTCAAAAAAGTTCTCAGCCATTTTACAATGAGCGTGAGAACAATATCATGAACAGCGATTCAAAAAGAGACGTAATATGGTGTCTAGGAATTCAGTCGTTGGAGAACAGCCACGAAGATTAAACAGCAGATAGCCCACTACTGCCGCCATTAACGATTTTTAGTTAAAGTAATTTTCATTGCTATCATACACAAAGAGCCATTTTAATGGAAGGCATTTTTCATGCTAGCATATACAACATGATTTGCGAGACCCGCATACACGCGCATCTTAGCACGTGTATATATGGGTCCTTGTAGGGCACGTGTATTTGGGCTTTCATATCGCATATCCCAGCGCTTGAGTTCACCCAAATATACGGCCATTTAAAAATGCGTTTATACGCCACTTATACAATAACAAAATCAATGCGCGCGCTCTGAATGGTCAATCAGCTATGGTTTATTGTGCCGGTAAACCCATGGAAAAATCGTGCGTCTTCTCAATTATTATATAAAAGCAATAGACCACAAGTTTCTATGGTTTATAGGCTGATAAACCACTTGGGATGTTGGTAGAACACTCGAAGAATTCGTAAATCACTCGCCTGCGGCTCGTGATTTACAAATTCTTCTCGTGTTCTATCAACATCCCGCGTGGTTTATCAGCCTATAAACCATAGAAGCTTGTGGTCTATTGCTTAACTAAATGGCTGTATATAAAGGCTTATGTAAACAGGAATACGCGGCGAAGAAGTCCGCGTATACCCTGTCAGAATTTTGAAACTAATGGCCAGCCATAAAGTACGTCATAACTGCTAAATAACGGCCACCTTGGATCCACAATCTTAGATTCCTAGATTTCCCTAAGACTCCAGAAATCCATCTAAGCTGTTCGCAAAGAAATGGAACCTAATAGAAAAACACTTAAGGTGGCCGAACACAGTTTCAAGTGCCTAGACCTAATTCACCATAACGTTTAAACTATTTACGCTTTGGTGCCCATTTTTTGCAAGAGTCAAGGTTGACCACAGAAATATTTATTCTCGCATTTTGACTAGGGTGTGTGCTGTTGCCATGGCAACGGGGCTGTTTAGAAACAAGGCTTAAATAATGGTTTATGTTTATTTCAAAAAATTCCAGTCGTTAGATCGGCATGTTTCTGCTAAAGCAATCAATCTCAATTTTTCGAGCAACTGCGCATGTGTTGCATTTAACTGGGTTCATTCGGTAACAAACAAAAGCTAAAAATTGCTGGTTCTTTGCATCGTTACCTTTTCTAACAAAGTTTTGTAATAAAAGACTAAAGCCACCAATACACTGCGTTCAATTATAGAGAAAAATAACACAGATAGTGCGGGTGTTGAGTAAATAAAATGATCGCTCTACTTACGGCATGTTTTGAAATCCTTGTGCACGTGCTAGATATTGCATTAGAAAAAGCATGCGCGAAAACTATGTTCGGCTACCTTAAGTGAAATAAAAACATTAGAAGAAGAAAGGCCAATATCCTCATAATGTCATCTTTTGTAAAAAACTTATCAATAATTGGTTTCCCTGGTATTGTCAAATTTACTCCCCCTCCTCCCCACTTCCCCTTCTGGATCTATCATTCTTTACGAATTCTTGAGATCAACATGGCCCGTATTATTTCTGCATGAATGGAGCATAAAACTAACTTACCTGCAAGCTCTTTCTTGAGCTCTGAGGACAGATAAAAAGCAATGGGTTAGTTCGCTTATTTCTGGTACCGCTTTATAAAGAAAACTTAGAAAAATTGAAATAAGGAAAGATGCGAATGCAGTCATGACAATACAGGAAAAATGATCTAAAATATTCTTTGAACGGGATTCGAACCCACGACTGTAACGATGTTATGATGTCATAGGCCCTTCAGGCTTGCGCATTAGGATGAGATGTATCCCGGATGTAGTGGTTGTTGTATTACGGCTAGTAATGGCGGGCTTTCACCAGTCTTATTAAAAACCGTTGAGTTGTCGTCGTTTGTCCTCGTTTGGACTACGCTACAACGACCTTTGCGTTACCGGTGCAATGCTCTACCAACTGAGCTATCAAAGCCACATGAGAGCGGTCGTGTCTGGGTTCGGCCCTTTATGTTCAGTGGACGTAGCACTCGGCTGAAGTATGAATTCCACGGTAATGGATCTCCAACAGACACGACCGCTCTCATGTGGCTTTGATAGCTCAGTTAGTAGAGCATCTATTACCACGCTGAGGATACTTGTTCACTGTAGTTATTGAGAATTAAATAATAATGATAATGATAACGATGATGATGATGATGATGATAGCGATGGTGTTGGTGGTGGTGGTGAGGATGATGATAATATTTATAATATTTCTTCTCTGCAAAATAACATGTAAATATGATCAAATACACATTACACCTAGTGAAACAAAATCGCCAAAAACATAACACATGTTGATCACACATATCAAAAACAAGTGATAATTATACAATCATGCATAGGTTTGGGCAACTTTAGATTTATTCCAAATCAAGACGAGTTTCAAATATGGGATATGAAGCAAAATAAGAGGGAGTTAAAAGTTTTTCATTAAAATACCAGATAAACGAAATCAAAAAATGCGAAACCAAACCTGTCAAAAATGCGATAGAAAAAAAAAACCACAAAAAGCACGTCAAACTGAGATTATGTTCCTTTCGGCTTGCCCACAAAAAGAAGTAAGCAAATAAGGGAGGGAGAAAAGAAGACAATGAAACAAGAAAGAAGAGATAGGGACTGAGAGACATTATGCAAAAAAAAAAAAAAAACGGTAGAAACGATCCCTAGAGAGACATAACAACAGACAGACAGAGAGGAAGGAAAGAAGGAAGGAAGGAAAGAAGGAAGGAAGGAAAGAAGGAAGGAAGGAAAGAAGGAAGGAAGGAAAGAAGGAAGGAAGGAAAGAAGGAAGGAAGGAAAGAAGGAAGGAAGGAAATAAGGAAGGC
>JAHPZR010049790.1:0-17606 GCA_019787425.1 Platygyra sinensis | reverse complement strand
ATAAACCGAAGGTAAAACATTAACCGCGCACGCCTACGGCTGCGCCGTTAAAAAAAATAAACGCCGTGTAAAACTAGAACCGCGCCTCGGCCCCAGGCCGCGCGGTTAAAAAAAAATAAATAAATGCCGTGTAAAACTAGAACCGCGCCTCGGCCCCAGGCCGCGCGGTTAAAAAGAAATAAATAAATAAATGCCGTGTAAAACTAGAACCGCGCCTCGGCCCCAGGCCGCGCGGTTAAAAAATAAACGCCGTGTAAAACTAGAACCGCGCCTCGGCCCCAGGCCGCGCGGTTAAAAAAGCTCCGAAGAAAAATGATTCGCTTGACGCCATTGCATACACTGGCCGCACTCGCAAAATTGAGCGGCTGCCAAAACCAACCTTACCTATCGAAAAAACACGATAACAGTCGTTTTCTTTGCAGCTAACAAAAAATATAGACAGTACTAAATTTGCTTTGGCGTCTTCTAATGCTTTACTCGAGCATTTTGAGTTTGATTTGATCAGGAGCAGCATATTTTGTTGTACATTACACAAATACTTTCCTACCTGGCGACGGCGATCGACGAGCGAGTTGACGAACGCGGGCAACCCATTTTTGGCGCCAAACCAAAAGCTTGAAGACACAAAACGTTCATATTTTCCCTTTTGTTAATCTGCACGATATATTTTTGCGACTATAAATCCCTTTTCTTGAATAATGAATGCCGTCTCCAATGAGAAACGTTGTCCTACTTCAATGGCTTTTCAACATCAGGCCGACTTGTACACAAATTTCCCGCGGTTTGAAGGTGCACAACTTGATCACGTGCGAGTCCAAAGTTCAAGGTGTTGTTTCCCTAGGGCGTCATTGAGTTTTGTTCGCCCTAGGGCGTCATTGAGTTTTGACCAATGGCACGTGACACGCTCTCCTCCAATCAGGAAACGTATTTGAGTTGGGAGGTATAACAATGATAATAATGTTATTATGACAGGTTTTACATACACGCATAAATGATTTTATTTGATCTCGAATTCCCAGAGTAGCCACATTATTGTAAACTTAGAAACAACAAGAACTACTGTTATGTTTGTCTTCATTATAAAAAAATTTAACTGATCAGTAATCATGTCTGAGAAGAGACTGTTTTCATGAGGCGTTTGAAACTCTTTCAAATTTTGCAAAAAATGAACTCTTTGTTTTTTTAACAACTTAAGAGAACATACAAAAAGGCGCCCGACGGTCGGTTGCTAGAGCTTTTCCTCCCCGTTCCTTCGAAAACTAAGAGTTATAGGCCATAGACAGAAGTAGAATCCATCGAATGTTACGAAACTTGGCAGGCAAGTAGTTTGATAAATTACCTATTTATTGGTGTTTGTTTCATCCTATGTGACTGTTATTGTGACGTCGTATATGATATCCAAATTTGGTATTAGAAAGAAAATTTAGGAACGAAATAGTAAGAACTTGATAATAGTTTTCTACATAGAATTCTATGATTTCTGGTGAAAGCCCCATCTCAATCGGATAAAATGTCGTAGAGGTACAGGTAATTAAAGAAATTCAAATTTCGTGCCACATGACCATATATGGTCAAAATTAAGGGGTTTTAAACGCGAAAACAATGAATGTATTCGCAACGGAGAAAAGACAAATCGACATAAAATCAAAATTATAGTTTTTTTTGACTTGACATGTGTTGTGCTATGACGTGTATTTCATCACGAAATACGTCATCATGCCGTCATAATGACGTATTTCGTGATGAAATACGCGTCATAGCACCACACATGTCAAGTCAAAAAAACTACAATTTTGATCCCATGCAGCCATTTACGTCAAAAAGTCAAAAATACCTTCTCAGTGGTAAAAATATAAAAAATGTTTCTCCAATTAAGATGAACTAAAGTCTTGCTTCATTTAAAATATACCTTCCATACGGCGGCTGAGCCCGCAGTACGAGCGGCAGTCAAACCTTAGCTGTCCTACCGAAACGACACGATAATAACCTTTTTCTTCGCAGGTAATAAAAATAGAGACAATGCTAAAGTTGCTTTGGCTTCTTCTAATACTTAACTCGAGAATTCCGGGTTTAGTTTGACGAGAAACAGGATATTTTGTTCAAAATAAGACAACTATCACCCTACCTGGCGACACTCGACGAACTACGAGCGAGTTGCCATGCTCGACGCCGGCGACTCAGATTTGGGGCCAAATTAGAAGCTTGGAGACACAAACTTCTTCATATTTTTCACATATTATAAACTGATAGGGTTTTGAGGATTGTAAATCCCTTTTCGTGAATATTTAGTGCCATCCCCAGCGACAAAAGTTGGCTGGCTTCAATGCCTTTCCTTTAAAATTACATTGACGTCAAGACAGTAAAGTTTTTCCCGCCTGCTGAATCCTGATTGGTCAATTCAAATTTCCCGCGCGCCGACCGTATGCAAGGTAAAGTTTTCCTCTGTGACCCAAATATTGTATTTATTATACCTGCGGGAGGAAAAGCCCTAGCAACCGACCATCCTGGCGGGAAGCTTAGTTAAAAAGGCCCGTTACCAAAGCAATCGTTAAAGTGCACCTAACCCCCAAAGTTTTTTTCCGCTAAATCGAATCTACTTTTTGCTCGAAGCATTTGGGCGCAAAAATTTTTGAATTTGCTTGAATCCTCGATTTTCTTTGCCTTCTCAAAGTCGCGCTTGAAGTGTTGCACGACCGAGTTTTAGGGAGTCTGGGGCGACGGTTGCTGATGACGTCTACCCAGGAACCAAACACAATGGCGCCTCAGTCTGCTCTCTGTATTTGCTCGAGAAAATAGAAAGCAAAATTAATCGTTCCAATATATTTTGGGACTAAAACGTCCGAGTTTTGTTTAAGAATTATTTCTTTTTCATCACTGGAGTCAAAGGTAACTTTCGATTCGAAAGACTCCGAAATAAACTTCGATCGAGCACGTTTGACAACTGTGAAATCACTGCTTGGAGCTTTCAGAGCACTTCGAAAAATTTCAAGCCACGACGGGGAAGACCTCTTTGTGGACGAGCTCCTTGTATATTAGGAATGAAAAGCTAGATACGAAGTGGAGCAGCAGGAAAACGAAAAGCAGGAAAGAAAACTCAAGGACTGCTTTGGATGGTAAATTCATTACCTAAACACAAGGTTCCCACGAGTGTTCGTCCACAGTTGTCGTTAGCGAGAATGTATTTTGTCAAGGTATGGTTGGTCTATTAAACAAAGTTTGTAATTTACTTTCTGGAATGCTTCATGTTTATAAGAGCGAAGTGCGTGGTGCAGTTTTCGAGAGCTGATGACCTCCAAAACACTGGCATCGATCCGGCGATTGAAAATCGTAGAATTGTTTGGACCTTTTGAAGCTGCGGGAAGGAAAGCGGAAGGAAGCATTTCATACAATTACCGATTTCACATTGTTACACGTTTCAAGTTGTAACTACAAAAACCCGATGTAATTTTTTCCCAATGCTTGCAGTGAAATTCGTCGGATAAGCGAACAAGATGTGCTCCCCAGAGGAGGTTGGACACGCGCCGAACTGCATCATGGGTCAATATTACAAAATGCTTCAGTTTACACGATCCCTCATGCTGTTCGGACCTCCGGAGAGGCAATCGAAGATCCGTTAAAATCGGAATTTCTTTCTTCTTTCCGATGTAAATGCTGTACGTTGAATGTTATTCTGCTCCTCAATTCTTCGGATTTCCTTACCAACACATGATGATCGCTGAAGACGATAAAACACGAGTGTTTTTGCGATCGAGAACCAGAGTGAAGACGAGTCCACGCGTGATCGATCAGTCCTACAGACGCAGATAGATATATCATGACATATGCAGCTATTTTCTCTCTATATCGTGTCACTTTTAAACGTTTATCGAAACGCGAATGATTGTGCTTCCCGAGTAATGCAGCTTTACGATTCTTAGCGTATAATATATTCAGTAAACGAAAGCTTAGATGCGACTACTTCTGTGTTAATGTTTAAGCTTACATTTTTGTTTATGGCTCAAAAATTGTACTCTCTTTTCTTTTACTGTGAACTGAAGAGATTTTGGGTTATTTACATTGGAACCTTTTTGGGCTTTTTGTGTACTGTGTCAACTTATGTCAACTCATATATGTATGTATCATAGCCAGGGACTATAGTGCAGTACAGTTGTACCTTCCTCTACTACCGAAAAATGGTTTGTGCACTCTTCCATTCGTACTGGTTACAGTCAAGAGCGTCGAACCGTGGCCACCAGACTAAGTTTTTGACATCTTTTTGACAGGTTTTTGATTAGTTTGATAGGTATTATGGCTTCCGGTCGCTGTAAACTACCAATCAAAGGCCTTGAAAATCGAAGTCGGGATATCAAAGCCGCGCTTCTTCGTTAAATTCAGCTGCCAGAATATGGCGTTGCAGGTAGAAGTAGGTTACGGTGGAAAAAGATTTGCGACATTTCTACTGAGAAATGTTACATACGAAACCCTGCTTCAGACTATCACCTGAGAAACCCTGCTTCAGACTATCACCTCTTGCTCACCTTGGTCAAGATTCTATCAGACTTCGCTATACACTTGAAGACGAAGATGGAGACTCTGTAAACACCGTCCAGACGATCCTGTTGGTTTACTTTATTCCGTTGGCGACGTGCGGTCGCTCAGTAAAAGAGCAAACACGGGTGTTGTTGATGTTCTGTTTCTTGTTAAGAAAAGTTATGAATGTACAGCACACCAGATGTTCAGAGGTAAAACTGATCATGGTAGAATTATTGAAAGAAATAAGGTTTTGTATTCTGGTTCTGATTTCATACACTTAGGGAAACCAACAAAATGTCAAACAGTCCGGCGTGTGGACGCATTCTGATTACATTCAAAGTAAAATATTTATTTATATATACTGGCATAAATGCTAGGCGTCATGAGTCACTAAGCTTCTATATATTCACAAGCGTAAAGATCAACTTTCTTCGGGTCAGGACAGACTTTTCGGGGGCTCTAAGGGGCATATTGGCTTCATACATTGTACCGCTTGATAATTTTGTTCTCATACGAGCGGCTCACACGAACGCGATTCCCCCGCTCGCTGTTGCCGTCATATGGTAACGATCCAATACCCGTTTACGGTGACAAAGTGATAAAGCCCTCCCGTTATCGTAAAAAACTGCCGTTTTGCTTCAGGCGAAGCGGGACATTCGCTGTTGAATACAATAGAAAACAGGCAGCTGAAATAAATGGTCACAACGTTAGGGACAATTTCAGAATGCAAGTTACCAATGTTTTGATAGGCAGCCATACTAGTAATATCTGTCTGTGCTTAGATTTCAACGGTCGCTTACAATCTAAATTTGCCGCCAAATATTCCTTGCTCTGAAAATCTGATTGGCCCGCTAAAATCGGAAGCCATCAAACTAATCAAAAAACATGTCAAAAAGATGTCACAAACTTAGTCCGGTGGCCACGGTTCGACGCCTCTTGACTACTTTCTACATTAGCCGCACATTTATTCAATAGGAAATAATTCTGTGCCACAAACAGTAACTCAATTTTCGCCTTACACACATTTATAAGGGGGCGTTCTGTGACATATTTTTTTATGATTCTGTGACACCCGACGGCGAAGCAATGCGAGCCGGCGGGTGTCACAGAATTATAAAAAAATGTGTCACAGAACCCCCCTTATATATGTGTGTACTCTAGTTCTAACTTCATACACTTAGGGAAACCAACAAAATGTCAAACAGTCCGGCGTGTGGACGCATTCTGATTACATTCAAAGTAAAATATTTATTTATATATACTGGCAAAAATGCTAGGCTTTATGAGTCACTGAGCTTCTATATATTCAGAAGCGTAAAGATCAACTTTCTTCGGGTCACGACAGACTTTTCTGGGGCTCTAAGGGACGTATTGGTTTAATTGTGCCGCTTGATAATTTTGTTCACATACGAGCGGCTCACACGAACTTCTGGCGATTCCTCCGCTTGCTGTTGCCGTCATGGTAAAGATCCAATACCCGTTTACCGTGACAAAGTGATACAGCCCTCCCGTTATCGTAAAAATTGCTAGACTATAAGGATGGTGCCTACTTTTTGTTAGTGCGCACACATTCTGCGCATCACGCAAGCCATGGTTTAAGTGCGCGCGCGAAGGAGTTGACATTCATGCAGTCAACTACGCCACCAAGTACACGACTAAAATTTAAAGCAAAATTTTTCTACGGCGACAAACTCAATTTTAATGAACCTGTACAAGTACTTAAACCAGGAACACCGGAATAGCAGCATATCGCTAAGCAGTAAATGTTAACGTTTTCAACCTGAAAACTTGGCTATTATCTTTCGAAAATGACATTGAAACCCAACTGTAATCATGTAACTGCAGTTGGCGTAGTGCGCGCGCAAAAACGCAAATGTCTTACTTACAGTGGAGGTGACAGGAAAAAAATGTAACGGGTAGTTTAAAGATCTTTTAAAATGTGTTTGCCTTTCTGTATGTAAGAGTGAATTCTAAGGAAATCTGTGAGAAAATATGCTTTCCCTCTTTTTTCAGAAAAATGCTGATGTCAGCATTTTTGTTGAGATTCAAGGCTAATTATCACAAAAAATGCGGGGGTACCTCTAGTTTTCTTTGTGTATTCCAATAGCCCTTGCAAAGATCTACTTTTTCCACGTGGTCCTAACCTGGCGCAAAAACCTTTGTATTTAGTTGGCTCCCTCCTTAAATCGGTTTTTAGACCTGCCGTTTAAAGTAAATAGGGTTAAAACGTTTCAAAATTATCAGCTCTGTCTCAATTTCAACTTAGCATAGGTCAATTGATGTGTTGTATACTAAAATACATGTCTGACATGTACATTGAAATTTGACGACGAAAGATCAAATATTTGCATTTTAAACGCACTTTGAAAAGCTCTCCCGACGCTCACAAACATTTTCCCAAAGAAATTAAAGAAGACAATGTTAGTTTACTCTTACAAGTTGTCGCGTTTTTCTTTCATCAGGGATTTGTCTTATTACGCTATTGCAATTCTACCTGAAAGAATCTTTGATAACCTGAAAAAACTGAAATGGCTGTAAGTGAATACACGCATACAATACCCGACTGTGAAAAATTGTTTCCGATTGCTTTTGTTGTGATTAAACACTTCTCCCATCAGAGCTATGTTTGCCGAAAAAGCTCGGTCAATTAAGTTTTTATTATATGGTATAAAACACCAAAACATGATCTTTGTACTTGCTTTGTTGAGTGCGAGAGCATTTAAAAAATAGTTCGGCGAATTTATTTAAACATCTTATGACTTCATTTTGGCTGGTTTCGTTTCGTTGAAGCTGTGTGATTTAGAGACTGGGCAAAATTTTGGATTGCGCTCAAAATGCATGAAACGGCTCACTTCCCCACACCTCCACCCGTATCAATACAGTCTAAACCTCTATCAAAGTCCCGAAGTTATTGTCAGTAGAACAATTATTATTAACCACTATTAACCAGTCACCTCTAGTAAACGGCCTCAACCTCCAATTGGTCGTCCTGATAAGGGTTTTTCTGTTTTTACCCATATCAAACGCCCACCCAAAATTTAACAACTTTGTTTTGGAAAGAGCGATGGATAATGAGAGTCTGAAATTGAAGTTGACAAGTGATAATCCAAGCACACGTCTATCACGATTGTCTTGAATTAACTCAATGTTCACTATAGTGAAAAGGAAAGTGAAAAAAAAGTATCCAAGGTACACCAAGTTCTATAAAGCGGCCTACCCCTTTTACCCTTATTATTTCCCTGAGGGTAGCCCACTGTATTTTGTGCACATCAAAAAAATTCAATGCCCAAAAAGACCTACGATCCTCAACAAAAGTCCTTGGCACGCCTGGATCAGGTAACTGGAACATGTCTTGACAAGCTATTTTGCAAACAATAACTAATGGCATCACTGGAATAAGGGACCTCCTTTCCCCCTGACAATGTTGGAAACGAGCAATGACAACTTCATCACGATAAACAACATTGAATTGGAGGAAGGGGGGCGAACTGATAAATTTCCTTGACAGACACTGCAAAAGTGGGAAAGCGTGCCAAGACTTTTGTCGGGGATTGTATTTTGGTGGAAACTGTTATACAGCCGAACTTGCGATTCTCTAGCTTTATAGTAGAAGTGAATTTCACCGATTTGTTCTTGCAATAGTTCCTATAGTTAGTTAAAGCTTCAGAATAATTGTGGGTGATGTTGGTATTGAGGGGCGAGCTACAAGGTATGAAAGGTATTTTAATGTTATACAGGGCCCCCGTTGATACCAGTCCTGTGACTGAAGGGGTTACCCTGTTTAAATATCAATTATTATTAAAGCATCATGTGGGAAGGGGAGGAGTGGTTGATCGTCACCAAAGCAACTACATTAAAACATTTAATTTGGAAAAAGCTTAGAGTTCACCTCATCTTTATTTTAGTATAGTAAATGTAAATTGTGTTTATCTATGTCAGCAAATTGAAATGAAACCTACTTCCTAAGAATTTCAGGCATAGTGACAAAAGGAGTCAGTGAATAAAGGGCGCTGCGTTTTGCCGTGAAAACTTAAAAACGGCTGCAAAACTACAATGCCGTTGTCTTCCTCGGCTGCTTCTCTAGAAAACGAAAGTCAAAAGCCTGTTTATCGTGTAACATATATTGCATGTGGACCCTGCTTCGCGAAATTCGTTTTGGACAACAAGTAATTTTTTCGTACAACCGGAAGTTAATACTCATTTTTTTGTCAACACTACTCATGTACAGTACTCGGCCGAAAAAAAATGACTGTTTGGTCGTACTCTCAATCATGTTTCCCAGAAAACTGTAAATATAGGTTCAAAACAGTGATCTTTAATGTTTTAAAGTATTTTTAAGCCAAATTGTAAAGGTTTTGTAGGTGTTCCAACAGTACTCTGCAAATAATTGGAAAATTAATTGATTCACAATAAATCTTTCTCTCACTTGCCGTTGAGTACTGTTGAAAAGCTATTTAAAATAGGGTAATTGAGCATTCTTAAGTGTCAATAACCTTCTAAATAAATTTAAATTAATTTGAGCTAGTTTAAGGAGGCAGGTAGATCGAAATTGAACACAAAATGGCACGAAAGTTTGCGAGAAATGTCACAATGTAAGGACACTTCCGGTTTGGTTGTGAAACTCAATTCAAGTTTCTTAACAAGTATTACCTGTTGTTATTGTTAAAATAAATGACATCCCTTTGCTAGGAATTAACTGTCCTTTCTTATGTGCGATCAGGGTTATGGCACGGTGAGAAAACAAACTTACAGCTGGAAGAATAATGCCTTTCTCATTTAAGATTTTGATCGACCTTCTTTGGAAGCTAAGCCAGCATCAATGCGGCTTGACATGCTTTAGCAAAATGTACAAAACTATAATGAACAGGAAAAATTAAACAACCTAAAACATTATTTGTGCCGCCGAAGTCAATGCCATCACAAAATAAAACAAATCAGGGAGTCCTTTTTCTGATTTTTCCACTGAACATATCAAAGTCTCTTCTAGTCAAGCAAATTCGATCCTCGACAAAAGTCCTTGGCACACCTGGATCAGGTAACTGGAACATGCGTTGACAAGCTATTTTGCAAACAATAACTAATGGTATCACTGGAATAAGGGACCCCCTTCCCCCCTGACAATGTTGGAAACGAGCGATGACAACTTCATAACGATAAACAATATTGAATTGGGGTGAGGGAGCGAACTGATAAATTTTCTTTGACTGAAAATGCAAAAGTGGGCAAGCGTGCCAAGACTTTTGTCGGAGATTGTAGGTACGAGTTTAGCGTTATAAAACTACCCAGGGCATGTAAGGAGCGGTTTTGCGTAAGGAGTGACAATAGGGAACAATGGTAAACTATTCGTTATATTTATCCTACTCAAAAGATTGTGTAATCCCTGAGGTTCCAAGCCTTACATATTGGGATATAAATTATTCCACCCCTAGCCCCTAAAGTATGAGGGCAGCGTTACGTGACGAACCAATAAGGAAATCTGCAGAGCAAGAATTCAAGGATTCAAGGATACAAGCAGCAAAAGATGAAACCGTAATATTTTGGTGCAGTGCAAAGCAAGGAACTATCTGCAACTGTGATACCGTTTTTGACTTAGATGCAGTGATAATCAAACGGACCGTGAGAGGGTGAGAGATCATGGTACTCGACCATTAAATAGGTTGATAGTTGACATCATACTCTGGGAGGGGGGGGGGGGTACTCTTTTATAAGGGCTAAATGAGGACGTGCGGCCAGCCAGGGTATGTTTTTCGGGATTTTTGTCTTAAACAGGGTATCGAATTTGTCCTTTTTTGTCTTAATCAGGGTATCGATTTATCAATTTTTGTCTTAAATGGGATATCTTTTCTTGGATGATAGACAGCGAAATTTTTACAAGCTCTTGAGTAGTTATGTATGTTGTTTTTAATCCTAGTTGCGGATTTACGCATACTAATTTGGATTTCCTCCATACTAATGAAGTGCCTAGGTAAATCATTACTATTCAAACTACATAGGCAAAATGCGTTCCTGCATACTAATAAAGTGTCTTCCTGTATGCTAATTCGGTACAGGTTTACTAATAAGCATCGCCCTAGTACAATAAAAACAATAAGATTGCCCGGTCTTGCCCGTGCTCTTTTACCCTGATTGAAAAAAAAATATCTTATGTGTTAAAATTATAAGCGCGAGTTTTAACGAAAGTGCTATCGTTCTTGTAATCGCTTTGCTGCGAAAGTCTATCTCCGAGACTTTCAGTTTATTCGAAACGTTTATCATGAAGATGGCTTTTTTCACTAGCGTCCATGTTTTTTAAACTGCTTTGAGCGCTTGTTTAACTGTCCGTGATTTGGAAACGCTGACAACCACAAATTTTTGAAAGCGTAATAAGGTTCTCTAGCTTTCTATGAAAACGTTCTTCAATTTTCGAAACCGGGATCTTTTATCCCGATTGGTCTAGGTAGAATGAATAGTATAGGTAGTGGCGGCGCCACCGCAGACTCATCCCAGGCCAAGTAAAAAAGGTTTAAAAAATTGCCACGTAAAAAGGTTTAAAAAATCAGAGGCTCATAAAAAAAAATGTCTATCAAATTTTTTACAGCTTGCACTGAAAAGGTTTAAAAATAGCCAAGTGAAAAGGTTTAAAAAATAGCCAAGTGAAAAGGTTTAAAAATAGCCAAGTGAAAAGGTTTAAAAATCAGCGTAAACAGAAAAATTGTCTATCATTTTTTTGGCTAGCCCGGGCGCGGCGATTGAGCGCCCTTTCTTTATGATATATTGGTAAAAAAGGATAGCTTTTATGATTTATTTCAGTTAAATCATTTACAGTTTCTACATATTCTATGATAAGGTCTTCAGCATTTTTTGCAGCTACTTTTAGTTTTAAACGTAGATAAGTTGGACTGTTATATTTAGGTAACAATCTTTGTGCACACCGTCTTCCGCCTTCTTTTTCTTTTAAATACCCTCTGACATTACCACGAGGCATCTTTAATCTATAAGGTATTATCATTTTTTTTTTGTTTTAGGCTTTGCTCTCCCTTGCCCGCCAATGCCCATAAGCATAACTAGTTATTTTATCATCTAAAATATACCTTTTATCATCATAACAAGATAAGCTAGTTTTATTGGTTTCGTAAGTAGATATGTGATGATACTCTGATAGAATGCTTTTCTGTTTTTGCCTCATCTTAATATTTCTGAATAAAGTATCTTCATAATTTGAATGACCGAGATCTCTCCTTATAATATTCTTTTTAACACCTTTAGCTGTTTTGTTAATTTTAGTTTCGGTCAAATAAGAATACAGTTTGCTTTTTAAATCAACAAAACTAGTAAAGGCTTACCAGCTGCTTCATCTTTGAATTTACCTATTACTTTTTTTTATTTTCATCAAAAAAGAACTTGGAAGATTTGTCGTAATCACTATTTAACAATTAGATTATGAGCTCGAGATTTCTATGAGGTGATAGTTGATGAGGCCGAAGGCCGAATCAACTATCACCTCATAGAAATCGAGAGCGAATAATCTAATTGTTTTAGTAGAATTCTTACCAAAGGGAAGTTCAAATAACGGTTTCCAGTTATTTCTCGATGTGTTATTAAACTTTGTGCCTTAGAAAGATCGCTCGGATTGAATTGTCATTCGAAATTGAAGTTGTGTACGCGCGCGTATCATTTTTTTCTGTAATTTCAACTTTTTTTAAGTCAATAAACCGTAAATGTCCTTCGATTAGTCTTTTTAGCAATTTCAATTATCCATTTCCATCAAAAGTTTCCGCTAAAACTTAATCAAAACGAAAAAAAGTCGTCATTTTGTAAACGAGCTCCAGCCACTGCACACTAATGGCTGATAGTGTGCAATCGCTCAGCCAATCAGATTACAGCATTTGCATTAGTATACTAGTAGAATTCTACTAATGTCAAATAGTGATTTATCTTGGTATAAATCTTGATAAGCATCATCTGTCACTATGTGATAGCATAAGGAATCAGTATCAGTGAATAATAACTTGCTCTCATCACCGTATTTCTCTTTAATGAAATTGTAATGAAAGTCGTACATTAACACTTTACTCAAATCCAAAATGCACATACCAACATATGATGGTTTATCAAGTTTTAACCTTTCTAATTTACTATTGACAGCTACTAAGTTCTTATTAAATATTTTAGATGAAAAGAATGTTGGTTTACTACTTAATTTTAGTAACTGTTTTTCATCAGTTATTAATTTTACGTTGCAGCGTTTTAGGAGATTCTCCATGGTCTTACAGAAGACACTATTATTTATCAATTTAAAGAAGTCCTTCTGGAAACTATTTTTAGCGTCTTTTTTCTTACATGTATTGAAATCAATATATTGCATTAACCATGGTCTTTCGCTGAATTGTAGAACTCGATGCACTTTCTTTAATTTTAAACCAAGACTTAAGTATAGCTCCAAATTTGCTTCATGAAGTACATACATATATTTTTCTTTAGTAGATAGTGAAGGTATTAACTTGCGCTACTACCGCTGGCGCTACTGATTTTGAATTTTTCTTTGATCTCTTTACAATAATCAGAAAGCATCTCATCAGTAACGTTTAGCTTTTCTGCTGCACATGGGTAGTCATTGTGCAAATCGTGTAACTCTTTAGGGTACTCTAAGTCAACTTCATAAATCCTTCCAATACCATCTTCTTTCCGTAAAATAGAATCGACACTATCGCCCCATTTAAAATCGCCATAAGGTAATGGCTTTGACATAGCCCAACCATAAAGATTATTAGCATCTAAATACATAATATAACTAGACTCCTTTTGAGGATCATAATCTTTCATGTACTTATTATTGGCTTTAGCATGTCGGTGAGTAATATAAGAGATACCACCTCTCATACCTTTTTCAATAAAAAGCTGCTGATCAATATCAGTAATTAAATCTAAATGGACTCCAGTCATTTTAAGCATTGCATCCCAGGCTAATCCAGGACTAGTGATATAATGACAAGGGTCTAGTCCATAATAAGAGAGACAAGTCCCTCTAAAATTTTCGAAAACATCAGCTAACAAATTGGCATCAGTTTTCAAATACAAATCATGGTATTCACCCATATTTTTCATGTTGAATGTATTCCAAACTTTTTGAGCGTGACTATAATCATTATTGCTGATATCTTCATCAGTTAATTGACTGTAAAAATCTTCTTTACTCGGTAATTGAGTATCATTAAATTTTTGGAAGCTATCCATGTAATCATAAGGATAAACACCTTTCTCCTTTAAGAGACTAGCCTTTTTCCCGAATTCCATCTCAGTGTAAAGAAATCCATCTTTTGGAAGATTAGCAGCTAATCTATTGAGACTACAACTCATAAACTAAAAACTATCTAAAAACTGAAGGTGTTTACCAAGTCTAAAAGACATATATATTTCTGTATTACATGGAATGACGCCAATTCCTAAATATGGAATAAATTTCTCGTCATTATCTCGCCCTCTTTCACTATCTTTATTTTTTCTTCCAGTTATTTTTTCGTTTTCTCTGTCTATTTTTGCATTTTCACGTGTAATTACTTGTCCAATTTCTTGCATTATTAAATGGCTATCATAACCTTTCAGATTGTGAAAGATAACAGGTATTTTGATTTTTTCTGCTGATATTTGTAATTTTAAATTGCAACTCTCATGAGCAGAACCACGATATTTTCCAGTAATATGACAATGATCTCTAACTGAGCTATCATCTTTTTTTTATATTTTCTCTTACAAATATGACAATGAGTAGCAAAAACAAATTCTTCTTCATCTCTTTCAGTCATTTGTAATGGTTTGTTGAAATTTTCTCTCATTACTTACTGACAATCTTGTACTTCTAACAACATACAATCTAAAAATTTAGATACTGCATTAGGTCTTCTGTAAATTACTAAATCTTTGGAATACTTTTTATCATAATGACAAACAACTTTATAACCAAAACTGCAAGCAGTGTGTCTCTGATATTTTTCTGTGTATGATTTCTCATCTGAAGGTTGACAAGTACTTATCTTTTCAGTTAGAGATTCAAAATCTGCGTAAATAACAAAAGAACTGGTAATTGTTTATGATAATATTATTTTTAAAATAGACTTTGGGGATGTGTTCTTTTCCATCTTTATCAATAATGACTTTTGGTAATTGGATAGATTATACGCCATTAATAACGATACAGTTTTCTTTGTGGTTTTCTAAGTCAGTATCAGAATAAAAGCATTGTAAACAATACATTTTTATGCTCATGTTTTGTAAATGAAAACATTAAACGATTGAAATCTTTGATATATACATAATGCACAATCAAAAGATATTTATAACCTCTATTCCATTTACTCAATTTTTGCATACACCTAATTGCAATAACGTTGTCATAGAAAAAATCAAAAAGCAAAAAGCAAAACGCAAAAGGCAAAAAGCAAAAAGCCAAATAGGAATTTATTAGGGAAATTTAAATTTCCATTGTTTTCAGATACCGTACATGAATGAAAAATATAATGTAAATGAATGACATGAATAAAAAAGTGTACTTTTCATTCATATACAGTATCTAAGAACAATAGAAATTAAAATTTCCCTAATTAATTCCTATTTGGCTTTTTGCTTTTTGCTTTTTTCTGTGACAACGTTATTGCAATTAGGTGTATCGACTAAGTCTGAACACCAAATGTCATCTACGTTATGAACAATTACTCTTCTCTTAGGAAAATTACGTTTAATAGGCTTGTGTAACTCATCTGCTAGTTTTTCTTGCCACTGTGCTATCGCTGCTATCGCTAAATTTTGGGCGTTTTTTTTAGCATTACCTACACCTAACTTTCTTTTTGCATTAATTGTATTTCGAGCAAGCCAATGTCCCCACTGTCTCTCCTTCCAAGGCACTGCATCAAGAGCACGGACCATTTTCTTATCTGCACGATGTTTACACTTTTTATCATCTCCGCAGACGCTGTAATCGACATCATGTTGCATGGCTATTACATCTGTCTTTCCTGTGGGTTTATCATAGATTTCTAATATTTTACCTGTATCCTTGTCATATTTGACTTGCTTCTCTAAATCATTGTAAGGTCATTGCTCGACTTTTAGCGACTCTCTTTACAGTGTTGCTAGGAACCATTAAAGTATCACTTCCTGATAAATCACTATGTGCTAATCTAATAGAGACTTCTTCATTATCTCTATAAGCTTTTGCTAGTTTTCTCTTTTGTCCTTCAGAGAGATCGACATTAATTTTGTGTAATTCAGTCAGATTATTTATGAATTTATTTTTTTTTGCCTTGTGCCCTGTGCTCTATTGCTATCGCTAAACTATAACTAGTTGATCTCCCATTTTATCAATGACAACATCATTTTCATAAATAACAACAGCATTTAATTGAAAATCGGCAGTACTAGCTTGGTTAATAGTATATCTTAACATTAATTGTTTTGGATCTCTACTTGTCTGATCTACTTGATAACCTAGATTAAAATAAAGGAGAGGGTAAAGTGATTCAAAGTTACTAACATTTAATTGAGTACCAGTATTATAATCGTTCTTTTTACATGAGTAATTCATTAATTCTGAAAAAAACAAGATTTTCTTGTGTACTGTCATATTGAAGTTCAGGGTAATAAACTCCATTTCCATATTCAAGACGACAGGTATTTAAGTAAGTAACAGCAGGATCAGCTCCAGTAATGTTAAAGGTATCAAAAATATAAAGATTTTCTCCCATAGCATTAGTTTTAGGTCTCTGAATAAGGATAAAAACATGTCTTACACGATCAATACTTGCGGAAATTCTAAAATCACCACTATTTCTTTTTATATCTGAGACTTGATACATCTCTCGAAGATATGTCCATTTACTTGGTTTTTGATATTCAGAGACAAATTTACTCATTAAATTACTCGTCATCTTTTGGTTCTAGTCGAGGAACATATAGGTTAAAACGCTCAATAGTTAATCTAAATGTGTCAGCTGCTCCAAATAATACTTCTGGATCCGGTGTAAGTTCTATTTCATAGTCTAGCTGCATGGGTAGTAACATACGACCTTCAAGCTCTTCAAAAAAGGAATACCTATTTAGCGGAATATTTACAGAAACTAATTTTCTACTTGCTGTTAATAGTCGTCTCGCTTCTAAACCAGTGTTTGTGTCATCTGAAGTGGCATCTGTATCTAGATACCAAAGACTATTTTTGGCCACTGTACGAGCATAATCGTCTGAGTATTCTAATGAATTTTTAACAAAAGTGACTAGATGAAGATTATCAGTTCCATAGATGATTTTACCTGCACTCTTAATAACTAAATGTTTAATTAGTGAATGCGCACCGTTAATGATGGTAGTTCTGGTGTCAGCATTGTCTCCACCATTTGCTTTAAGATCTAACTTAAATTGCACATCAAAAAATGCGTTGTACCAGTCATAGAAAGTACCCCTATCATTAATTGTAAATTTATAGCCTTTTTTTGTTGTTCTCTCCCATTTGCAGGTGCTCTTGAATTGCTTTCAAGTTGAAATCGGATGAGGTCGTTTCTCGGAACATTTTCTTCTCACCGAAATGCCATTATATCTTAATCACTGAAAAAAATATTTTTTAGGGCGGAGGCAAAGCGGCTTTATGATCGTGTTATCGGATTATTAATAAATCTGTTTACTTCATTTTGTGTCATTTTAGCGTCTCCCTTTCTTTAAGTAGCCCTAGGTCTAGCTCTAGGTTCACCGAATCTAGCACTTAGTCTCTTTCTTAATAAGTCACCAGATTTTTCGACTGCCTTTGTAGCTAATTTTTCAGCTGCTTTTGCTGTCGCTGCTTTAGCTGCTTTTTAGCTGCTTTTTTAGCTGTTCCTCTACTGAATACTTAGATGCCACCTCCTTTACTGCTCTGGCACCGGCTCTACCAGCTGAGCCAATAGCTCCTTTAAGCGGCTTCATAATATTGTGGACAATTAGTCCATTACCTCTGTGCATATAGACATATCTACCCAGAGATGGGTGATAAACTTTTCTGAATTCTCTGCTTTTCATATAATTGTAGTATAGATAAAATAACTTTAAGGCGGAGGCTTCGCCTCCTCTCTAAGGCGGAAGCTTCCCTCCTCTTT
>JAHPZR010049788.1:22500-73205 GCA_019787425.1 Platygyra sinensis | reverse complement strand
TTCATAGCCGCTTTCTCTTGTTTTCATGTCTATTTTACTTTATGAGTGTAGCTATTGTTAAATGAGTGATCACCATTTGATAAGTGTCCTGATCGTTTCGGACTCGTTTGCTTGTGTACAAAAAATATCCTGGAAATATCCAATTGAATAGACTGAAAGGCTTCAGGATCAACTCTCCGCCTCTTCAGGTTTAAGGCTACTGTTATTAACTGCTTCACAGCTCTGAGATGTCCTAGAGATGTTTTTCGGGGCTTTGGACACTAATCTCTTCTCCCATAATTACTCTATATTTTCAGTGAGGCATCAGAGTAACACAACCAGTGACGTCATTACGTTGTTTTGGCCGCGCCAAGATGGCCGCCACCCGGTCAACTTCGAACGGCTGAAAAAGCAGTTTTCACTTACCGTATGCGAAAAAAAAGGTCGCAGTGTTTCCAAGTAAGGTTTAAACTTTATTATTAAGCAAAAATGTCAAATGCGAAAATTTCGTTTCAGTAGCACTTTAAATCTTGAGGGACGTTTCACTTGGTTTGACTGTAAATGCTGGAAAACACTGATGCAGCAGGCTATGAATTCGGTTTAAAATCAAGCCTGCCGAATTGAACAGACTGTTAGAGCAGGGACCCAAGATTAGACGGAATCCATTTAAAAACTGGGTTTTTGGGCCCAGGATTTTCATTTAAACGTACTCTAAATATAACCTGAGTTGTCTGATTAAATATTCAAGCGCCAGTGTCTGACAGGCTACGTGCCATGAGTGTCCAAATAAATATTCGTGAAAGCTAAACGGAATAGAACATATTACAGTCCAACTTAGTGAATGTTAAACTAACAGTAGCTTAGACACTAACTTCTATTCCCACCTGATAGCACTACGGGAAAAATTTCTGACGTTCCTGAACAAGCCTCGCTTCTCACAGCTTCCGCAACCGATCGACAAGAGAGAGGGACAGATAGAACGAGGAACGGGAAAGAGAGAGAGAGACTGGGTCGAATCAGTCGTTGCTAGGAAACCAGTGCTGTATGCTAAATTGAAAATTGTAATACTGACGCTGGATAGAGAGTTAAGACACACAGCTAGAAGGGAGCCTTTAGTACGGAGAGTATACGTGTACTAATGAAAAGAAATGAGAACGTCGCTCCTAAAGCTAGTAGACAAGGCCCAGTTCTGCCCCCTCTGGCTCTCTGTCGTTCAACGCTAGGTTCTCTCTTGTTCCATTAGTTTAACATCTAGGCAACAAGAGAGGAGAACATAAGGGCTGTACGAACGTACTAGCGAACGTACTTACTCCACAGTAAAAAAAGAATCGAAGAACTTAAGGGCCATGCGAGCGTCAGAGCAAATTCGATTGTGTATTATTTGAATCATCAAGAAACTCAAGCCTACTTTGAATACTGACGGACTCAATACAGTGCGAAACTTTTTATTTAGCTTGTAGCAAGCATTTTAGGTGTGATAAGCGAAATAAAGGTGGTGAATTTTCTTTCTCAATATTTCTTAATTAACAACCATTGTTCGTATATTTGTAGTTTCGCAACTTTTTGACTTGATAAATTTTTGTTAATATTTGTTTACTTACTTACTTCGAACAAGAAACCCGGTCCTTCTGGGAAGGTTGGGCGTGGGGTCAGCACCCTCACCCGGAAAAAAACTTTTTGCTACAGAAGCATTCACAACAGCCCAACAAACTCCAGTTCTGGGAGAGGAAGGTCCTGCTCCTGCAGGAAGTATGACGTGCGGGGGCCAAAGCCGAAAGGACGCTTCAGTGCCGACAACCCTTCTATCGACCAAGAAGACCACTACCATCGCTACATGGAACGTCAGGACCATGTACGAAGCAGGGAAGGCAGCACAGGTGTCAGCAGAGATGCGCCGATATAACATCGCCCTGCTAGGACTGAGTGAAACGAGGTGGCTGCAGGCCGGACAAAAAAGACTGGCTAGCGGCGAACTCTTGTTGTACTCAGGACACGAAGAAGAGAACGCAGCGCACACGGAAGGCGTAGCAATCATGCTCTCAAGAACAGCACAGAAAGCTCTGATAGGGTGGGAAGCGCACGGTTCAAGGATAATAACAGCATCCTTCACGACCAAGAAGAAGAACATCAAGACGAACGTGATCCAATGCTACACGCCCACCAACGATCATGGCGACAAAGATAAACATCAGTTCTACAATCGACTACAGGCAATTCTGGACAGGTTGAAGGACAAGGACATCAACATCCTGATGGGGGATTTCAATGCGAAGGTGGGATCAGACAACAGAGGCTGCGAGGAAGTGATGGGACAACATGCCCTCGGAGAAATGAACGAGAATGGAGAGAGATTTGCTGACCTCTGTGGACTGAACGACCTTTTCATTGGAGGCAGCATCTTCGCCCACAAGAGGATACACAAGGCCACCTGGGTATCGCCTGACCATGTCACGGAAAATCAGATAGACCACTTCTGTATCATCAAGAAGTTCAGGCGTTCTCTCGTAGACGTACGAGTGAGAAGGGGAGCAGACGCAGCATCAGACCACCATCTTCTGACTGCGAGACTCAAGCTGAGATTGAAGAGAACGGACAGGCAGGCAGCAGGCAGGGCGAAGTATAACATCAACCTACTGAAAGATCAGACAACACAGAGAGCTTTCACCGTGACCCTGAGGAACAGATTCCAGGTACTGCAGGAGCTTATCACCAATGACACCGATGCCCACGACCTTTGGAAAGGAACAAAAGAAGTACTCACAGAAACATGCCAGGAAGTGCTCGGGCCAAAGAAGAACCAACACAAGGTGTCACGTACATAGATACATAGATACATAGATATAAGACCTTTAGAGACACTTCTGTTGCGTTACAACCATCCTTGATTTAGTTAATGTTTGATTTATGTTTCTTGGCTGGCCGCTCTAGGTGCTTCGTCATCGTAGATATCATATTGCCGAACACGTTTCAGTCTTTTTGGAATCACATGCTTTAGGAGTCACTCGTAGTTTTACTCGGAGTATTTGGAGATATTTTTCTTTGGAGTTTCCCACGCCCGGTGTTAGAGATCAGATGTAAGTCGTTTTTCTATTATCCTTTCTCATAGTTCTATTCTTTTCCGTTTAGCTTGTTTTCCGTGTGCCTCTTAATACTCAACAATCGTCTATTGATTTCTATAGTTTTTACCGTAAGTGATGTACAAGCGGTCCAGCCAGACCTTCAATAAACCTTAATGATTGTCGTCTGCTGTGCTTCACTTTGGTTAAACTGGCGAACTCCGTCGTACTGCACCACGCAATTGTCACGTACGTCGGGAACGCGACACAAGGACTGGATCTCAGTAGACACCCTCCAGAAGATCCAAGCAAGAAGACTCAAGAAAGAAGCAGTCAACGAGAGGCGTACAAGAGCCAGCAAAGCAGCAGCCCAAGCAGAATATACAGAAGCCCACAAAGAAGTGAAGAGGGGCGTGAAGAAAGATAAGCGAGACTATATAGACAGCCTGGCGCAAGAAGCAGAAGAAGCAACCTATCACGGCAATATGAAAGACCTGTACATGTCAACCAAGAAGCTAGCAGGCAAGTACAGCAGACCAGAACGACCGGTCAAAGACAAACAGGGACAAAACATCACAGAATCTGAACAACTATTAGAGATGGGCAGAACATTTTGAGGAACTTCTCAACAGACCAGCTCCTGAGAACCCTCCAGACATAGCAGAAGCAGAGATTGACATCGACATAGACTGCGATCCACCAACTAGAGAAGAAATCATCCGCGCCATCAGGAAGATGAGGAACGGCAAGGCAGCCGGCCCATATGGAATTCCAGCAGAAGCCCTCAAGGCGGATGTAGAGACAACAGCCGACATGCTACTACCGCTCTTTGTGAAGATCTGGGAACAGGAAGAAACACCAACAGATTGGAAAGATGGCCATATTACCAAGTCGCCCAAGAAAGGTGACCTCAGCAATTGTGAGAACTACAGAGGCATCACACTCATGTTAGTGCCGGGGAATTCTGAGAGGGAGAGGATGAGGGACGCAGTGGATGTCAGGCTCCGGGATCACCAGGCGGGCTTCAGGCGGGACAGATCCTGTGCCGACCAGATCGCCACGTTACGTATCATAGTCGAGCAGTCCCTGGAATGGAATTCCTCGTTGTACGTAAACTTCGTGGATTTCCTCAAGGCTTTTGACAGTCTTCATCGTGCCACCCTGTGGCAACTCCTCCGACACTATGGGATCCCAGCCAAATTGACACGCATCATCAAGGAGTCTTACGAGGGAATGGCTTGTCAGGTTGTTCATGGAGGCCAGTTGACGGGTCGTTTCGACGTGAAGACCAGCGTTCGTCAGGGGTGCCTTCTGTCGCCGTTCCTGTTTCTCCTCGCCATTGACTGGGTGATGAGGCAGACGACGGATGGACAGAGAGATGGCATCCAGTGGACCCTCTGGACTCAGCTGGACGACCTTGACTTTGCTGATGATCTCGCTCTGCTCTCCCACAATCAACAACAGATGCAGAACAAGACCACAAGCCTAGCCTCCCATGCCTCCCAAGTCGGCCTCCAGATCCACCCCAACAAGACCAAGATCCTGAAAATCAACGCCTCCAGCAGAGAAGCGGTGAAGTTGGGAGACAACAACCTGGAAGAGGTCGAGACTTTCACCTACCTTGGGAGCGTTATCAACCAGCAGGGAGAAACAGATGCAGACGTTAAGACCCGCATCGGGAAGGCAAGAGCAGCGTTCATAGCCCTAAAGAACATCTGGCGATCCAACCTTACAACATCTCGCACCAAAATCCGCCTGTTCAACTCCAACGTGAAATCAGTCCTTCTGTATGGAGCAGAGCCGGTGGAGAACAACAAAGACCACCATCAAAAGAGTTCAGACCTTCATCAATTCATGCCTGCGAAGAATTCTAAAGATCCACTGGCCAAATACCATCAGTAATGCAGATCTCTGGGAAAGAACTAACCAAGTGCCAGCAGAAGAAGAGATCAGGAGAAGAAGATGGCGATGGATAGGGCATACCCTGAGGAAACCATCAACAAACATCACACGCCAGGCCTTGACCTGGAATCCTCAGGGGAAGAGAAAGAGAGGCCGACCAAAGAACACCTGGAGAAGAGACCTGGAGGCGGACGCCAAGCAGACCGGCTGCACCTGGAGAGAGTTGGAGCGAATCGTCCAGGACCGTGGACGCTGGCGGACTGTTGTGGATGGCCTATGCCCCTCGGGGTTCAAGGCCTAAGTAAGTAAGTAAACAAATATTAACAAAAATTTATCAAGTCAAAAAGTTGCGAAACTACAAATATACGAACAATGGTTGTTAATTAAGAAATATTGAGAAAGAAAATTCACCACCTTTATTTCGCTTATCACACCTAAAATGCTTGCTACAAGCTAAATAAAAAGTTTCGCACTGTATTGAGTCCGTCAGTATTCAAAGTAGGCTTGAGTTTCTTGATGATTCAAATAATACACAATCGAATTTGCTCTGACGCTCGCATGGCCCTTAAGTTCTTCGATTCTTTTTTACTGTGGAGTAAGTACGTTCGCTAGTACGTTCGTACAGCCCTTATGTTCTCCTCTCTTGTTGCCTAGATGTTAAACTAATGGAACAAGAGAGAACCTAGCGTTGAACGACAGAGAGCCAGAGGGGGCAGAACTGGGCCTTGTCTACTAGCTTTAGGAGCGACGTTCTCATTTCTTTTCATTAGTACACGTATACTCTCCGTACTAAAGGCTCCCTTCTAGCTGTGTGTCTTAACTCTCTATCCAGCGTCAGTATTACAATTTTCAATTTAGCATACAGCACTGGTTTCCTAGCAACGACTGATTCGACCCAGTCTCTCTCTCTCTTTCCCGTTCCTCGTTCTATCTGTCCCTCTCTCTTGTCGATCGGTTGCGGAAGCTGTGAGAAGCGAGGCTTGTTCAGGAACGTCAGAAATTTTTCCCGTAGTGCTATCAGGTGGGAATAGAAGTTAGTGTCTAAGCTACTGTTAGTTTAACATTCACTAAGTTGGACTGTAATATGTTCTATTCCGTTTAGCTTTCACGAATATTTATTTGGACACTCATGGCACGTAGCCTGTCAGACACTGGCGCTTGAATATTTAATCAGACAACTCAGGTTATATTTAGAGTACGTTTAAATGAAAATCCTGGGCCCAAAAACCCAGTTTTTAAATGGATTCCGTCTAATCTTGGGTCCCTGCTCTAACAGTCTGTTCAATTCGGCAGGCTTGATTTTAAACCGAATTCATAGCCGCTTTCTCTTGTTTTCATGTCTATTTTACTTTATGAGTGTAGCTATTGTTAAATGAGTGATCACCATTTGATAAGTGTCCTGATCGTTTCGGACTCGTTTGCTTGTGTACAAAAAATATCCTGGAAATATCCAATTGAATAGACTGAAAGGCTTCAGGATCAACTCTCCGCCTCTTCAGGTTTAAGGCTACTGTTATTAACTGCTTCACAGCTCTGAGATGTCCTAGAGATGTTTTTCGGGGCTTTGGACACTAATCTCTTCTCCCATAATTACTCTATATTTTCAGTGAGGCATCAGAGTAACACAACCAGTGACGTCATTACGTTGTTTTGGCCGCGCCAAGATGGCCGCCACCCGGTCAACTTCGAACGGCTGAAAAAGCAGTTTTCACTTACCGTATGCGAAAAAAAAGGTCGCAGTGTTTCCAAGTAAGGTTTAAACTTTATTATTAAGCAAAAATGTCAAATGCGAAAATTTCGTTTCAGTAGCACTTTAAATCTTGAGGGACGTTTCACTTGGTTTGACTGTAAATGCTGGAAAACACTGATGCAGCAGGCTATGAATTCGGTTTAAAATCAAGCCTGCCGAATTGAACAGACTGTTAGAGCAGGGACCCAAGATTAGACGGAATCCATTTAAAAACTGGGTTTTTGGGCCCAGGATTTTCATTTAAACGTACTCTAAATATAACCTGAGTTGTCTGATTAAATATTCAAGCGCCAGTGTCTGACAGGCTACGTGCCATGAGTGTCCAAATAAATATTCGTGAAAGCTAAACGGAATAGAACATATTACAGTCCAACTTAGTGAATGTTAAACTAACAGTAGCTTAGACACTAACTTCTATTCCCACCTGATAGCACTACGGGAAAAATTTCTGACGTTCCTGAACAAGCCTCGCTTCTCACAGCTTCCGCAACCGATCGACAAGAGAGAGGGACAGATAGAACGAGGAACGGGAAAGAGAGAGAGAGACTGGGTCGAATCAGTCGTTGCTAGGAAACCAGTGCTGTATGCTAAATTGAAAATTGTAATACTGACGCTGGATAGAGAGTTAAGACACACAGCTAGAAGGGAGCCTTTAGTACGGAGAGTATACGTGTACTAATGAAAAGAAATGAGAACGTCGCTCCTAAAGCTAGTAGACAAGGCCCAGTTCTGCCCCCTCTGGCTCTCTGTCGTTCAACGCTAGGTTCTCTCTTGTTCCATTAGTTTAACATCTAGGCAACAAGAGAGGAGAACATAAGGGCTGTACGAACGTACTAGCGAACGTACTTACTCCACAGTAAAAAAGAATCGAAGAACTTAAGGGCCATGCGAGCGTCAGAGCAAATTCGATTGTGTATTATTTGAATCATCAAGAAACTCAAGCCTACTTTGAATACTGACGGACTCAATACAGTGCGAAACTTTTTATTTAGCTTGTAGCAAGCATTTTAGGTGTGATAAGCGAAATAAAGGTGGTGAATTTTCTTTCTCAATATTTCTTAATTAACAACCATTGTTCGTATATTTGTAGTTTCGCAACTTTTTGACTTGATAAATTTTTGTTAATATTTGTTTACTTACTTACTTAGGCCTTGAACCCCTGAGGGGCATAGGCCATCCACAACAGTCCGCCAGCGTCCACGGTCCTGGGCGATTCGCTCCAACTCTCTCCAGGTGCAGCCGGTCTGCTTGGCGTCCGCCTCCAGGTCTCTTCTCCAGGTGTTCTTTGGTCGGCCTCTCTTTCTCTTCCCCTGAGGATTCCAGGTCAAGGCCTGGCGTGTGATGTTTGTTGATGGTTTCCTCAGGGTATGCCCTATCCATCGCCATCTTCTTCTCCTGATCTCTTCTTCTGCTGGCACTTGGTTAGTTCTTTCCCAGAGATCTGCATTACTGATGGTATTTGGCCAGTGGATCTTTAGAATTCTTCGCAGGCATGAATTGATGAAGGTCTGAACTCTTTTGATGGTGGTCTTTGTTGTTCTCCACGTCTCTGCTCCATACAGAAGGACTGATTTGACGTTGGAGTTGAACAGGCGGATTTTGGTGCGAGATGTTATAAGGTTGGATCGCCAGATGTTCTTTAGGGCTATGAACGCTGCTCTTGCCTTCCCGATGCGGGTCTTAACGTCTGCATCTGTTTCCTCCCTGCTGGTTGATAACGCTCCCAAGGTAGGTGAAAGTCTCGACCTCTTCCAGGTTGTTGTCTCCCAACTTCACCGCTTCTCTGCTGGAGGCGTTGATTTTCAGGATCTTGGTCTTGTTGGGGTGGATCTGGAGGCCGACTTGGGAGGCATGGGAGGCTAGGCTTGTGGTCTTGTTCTGCATCTGTTGTTGATTGTGGGAGAGCAGAGCGAGATCATCAGCAAAGTCAAGGTCGTCCAGCTGAGTCCAGAGGGTCCACTGGATGCCATCTCTCTGTCCATCCGTCGTCTGCCTCATCACCCAGTCGATGGCGAGGAGAAACAGGAACGGCGACAGAAGGCACCCCTGACGAACGCTGGTCTTCACGTCGAAACGACGCGTCAACTGGCCTCCATGAACAACCTGACAAGCCATTCCCTCGTAAGACTCCTTGATGATGCGTGTCAATTTGGCTGGGATCCCATAGTGTCGGAGGAGTTGCCACAGGGTGTCACGATGAAGACTGTCAAAAGCCTTGAGGAAATCCACGAAGTTTACGTACAACGAGGAATTCCATTCCAGGGACTGCTCGACTATGATACGTAACGTGGCGATCTGGTCGGTACAGGATCTGTCCCGCCTGAAGCCCGCCTGGTGATCCCGGAGCCTGACATCCACTGCGTCCCTCATCCTCTCCACAGAATCCGGTTGAACACTTCCCCGGCACTGACATGAGTGTGATGCCTCTGTAGTTCTCACAACTGCTGAGGTCACCTTTCTTGGGCAACTTGATAATATGTCCATCTTTCCAATCTGTTGGTGTTTCTTCCTGTTCCCAGATCTTCACAAAGAGCGGTAGTAGCATGTCGGCTGTTGTCTCTACGTCCGCCTTGAGGGCTTCTGCTGGAATTCCATCTGGGCCGGCTGCCTTGCCGTTCCTCATCTTCCTGATGGCGCGGATGATTTCTTCTCTAGTTGGTGGATCGCAGTCTATGTCGATGTCAATCTCTGCTTCTGCTATGTCTGGAGGGTTCTCAGGAGCTGGTCTGTTGAGAAGTTCCTCAAAATGTTCTGCCCATCTCTAATAGTTGTTCAGATTCTGTGATGTTTTGTCCCTGTTTGTCTTTGACCGGTCGTTCTGGTCTGCTGTACTTGCCTGCTAGCTTCTTGGTTGACATGTACAGGTCTTTCATATTGCCGTGATAGGTTGCTTCTTCTGCTTCTTGCGCCAGGCTGTCTATATAGTCTCGCTTATCTTTCTTCACGCCCCTCTTCACTTCTTTGTGGGCTTCTGTATATTCTGCTTGGGCTGCTGCTTTGCTGGCTCTTGTACGCCTCTCGTTGACTGCTTCTTTCTTGAGTCTTCTTGCTTGGATCTTCTGGAGGGTGTCTACTGAGATCCAGTCCTTGTGTCGCGTTCCCGACGTACGTGACAATTGCGTGGTGCAGTACGACGGAGTTCGCCAGTTTAACCAAAGTGAAGCACAGCAGACGACAATCATTAAGGTTTATTGAAGGTCTGGCTGGACCGCTTGTACATCACTTACGGTAAAAACTATAGAAATCAATAGACGATTGTTGAGTATTAAGAGGCACACGGAAAACAAGCTAAACGGAAAAGAATAGAACTATGAGAAAGGAAAATAGAAAAACGACCTACATCTGATCTCTAACACCGGGCGTGGGAAACTCCAAAGAAAAATATCTCCAAATACTCCGAGTAAAACTACGAGTGACTCCTAAAGCATGTGATTCCAAAAAGACTGAAACGTGTTCGGCAATATGATATCTACGATGACGAAGCACCTAGAGCGGCCAGCCAAGAAACATAAATCAAACATTAACTAAATCAAGGATGGTTGTAACGCAACAGAAGTGTCTCTAAAGGTCTTATATCTATGTATCTATGTATCTATGTACGTGACACCTTGTGTTGGTTCTTCTTTGGCCCGAGCACTTCCTGGCATGTTTCTGTGAGTACTTCTTTTGTTCCTTTCCAAAGGTCGTGGGCATCGGTGTCATTGGTGATAAGCTCCTGCAGTACCTGGAATCTGTTCCTCAGGGTCACGGTGAAAGCTCTCTGTGTTGTCTGATCTTTCAGTAGGTTGATGTTATACTTCGCCCTGCCTGCTGCCTGCCTGTCCGTTCTCTTCAATCTCAGCTTGAGTCTCGCAGTCAGAAGATGGTGGTCTGATGCTGCGTCTGCTCCCCTTCTCACTCGTACGTCTACGAGAGAACGCCTGAACTTCTTGATGATACAGAAGTGGTCTATCTGATTTTCCGTGACATGGTCAGGCGATACCCAGGTGGCCTTGTGTATCCTCTTGTGGGCGAAGATGCTGCCTCCAATGAAAAGGTCGTTCAGTCCACAGAGGTCAGCAAATCTCTCTCCATTCTCGTTCATTTCTCCGAGGGCATGTTGTCCCATCACTTCCTCGCAGCCTCTGTTGTCTGATCCCACCTTCGCATTGAAATCCCCCATCAGGATGTTGATGTCCTTGTCCTTCAACCTGTCCAGAATTGCCTGTAGTCGATTGTAGAACTGATGTTTATCTTTGTCGCCATGATCGTTGGTGGGCGTGTAGCATTGGATCACGTTCGTCTTGATGTTCTTCTTCTTGGTCGTGAAGGATGCTGTTATTATCCTTGAACCGTGCGCTTCCCACCCTATCAGAGCTTTCTGTGCTGTTCTTGAGAGCATGATTGCTACGCCTTCCGTGTGCGCTGCGTTCTCTTCTTCGTGTCCTGAGTACAACAAGAGTTCGCCGCTAGCCAGTCTTTTTTGTCCGGCCTGCAGCCACCTCGTTTCACTCAGTCCTAGCAGGGCGATGTTATATCGGCGCATCTCTGCTGACACCTGTGCTGCCTTCCCTGCTTCGTACATGGTCCTGACGTTCCATGTAGCGATGGTAGTGGTCTTCTTGGTCGATAGAAGGGTTGTCGGCACTGAAGCGTCCTTTCGGCTTTGGCCCCCGCACGTCATACTTCCTGCAGGAGCAGGACCTTCCTCTCCCAGAACTGGAGTTTGTTGGGCTGTTGTGAATGCTTCTGTAGCAAAAAGTTTTTTTCCGGGGTGAGGGTGCTGACCCCACGCCCAACCTTCCCAGAAGGACCGGGTTTCTTGTTCGAAGTAAGTAAGTAAACAAATATTAACAAAAATTTATCAAGTCAAAAAGTTGCGAAACTACAAATATACGAACAATGGTTGTTAATTAAGAAATATTGAGAAAGAAAATTCACCACCTTTATTTCGCTTATCACACCTAAAATGCTTGCTACAAGCTAAATAAAAAGTTTCGCACTGTATTGAGTCCGTCAGTATTCAAAGTAGGCTTGAGTTTCTTGATGATTCAAATAATACACAATCGAATTTGCTCTGACGCTCGCATGGCCCTTAAGTTCTTCGATTCTTTTTTACTGTGGAGTAAGTACGTTCGCTAGTACGTTCGTACAGCCCTTATGTTCTCCTCTCTTGTTGCCTAGATGTTAAACTAATGGAACAAGAGAGAACCTAGCGTTGAACGACAGAGAGCCAGAGGGGGCAGAACTGGGCCTTGTCTACTAGCTTTAGGAGCGACGTTCTCATTTCTTTTCATTAGTACACGTATACTCTCCGTACTAAAGGCTCCCTTCTAGCTGTGTGTCTTAACTCTCTATCCAGCGTCAGTATTACAATTTTCAATTTAGCATACAGCACTGGTTTCCTAGCAACGACTGATTCGACCCAGTCTCTCTCTCTCTTTCCCGTTCCTCGTTCTATCTGTCCCTCTCTCTTGTCGATCGGTTGCGGAAGCTGTGAGAAGCGAGGCTTGTTCAGGAACGTCAGAAATTTTTCCCGTAGTGCTATCAGGTGGGAATAGAAGTTAGTGTCTAAGCTACTGTTAGTTTAACATTCACTAAGTTGGACTGTAATATGTTCTATTCCGTTTAGCTTTCACGAATATTTATTTGGACACTCATGGCACGTAGCCTGTCAGACACTGGCGCTTGAATATTTAATCAGACAACTCAGGTTATATTTAGAGTACGTTTAAATGAAAATCCTGGGCCCAAAAACCCAGTTTTTAAATGGATTCCGTCTAATCTTGGGTCCCTGCTCTAACAGTCTGTTCAATTCGGCAGGCTTGATTTTAAACCGAATTCATAGCCTGCTGCATCAGTGTTTTCCAGCATTTACAGTCAAACCAAGTGAAACGTCCCTCAAGATTTAAAGTGCTACTGAAACGAAATTTTCGCATTTGACATTTTTGCTTAATAATAAAGTTTAAACCTTACTTGGAAACACTGCGACCTTTTTTTTCGCATACGGTAAGTGAAAACTGCTTTTTCAGCCGTTCGAAGTTGACCGGGTGGCGGCCATCTTGGCGCGGCCAAAACAACGTAATGACGTCACTGGTTGTGTTACTCTGATGCCTCACTGAAAATATAGAGTAATTATGGGAGAAGAGATTAGTGTCCAAAGCCCCGAAAAACATCTCTAGGACATCTCAGAGCTGTGAAGCAGTTAATAACAGTAGCCTTAAACCTGAAGAGGCGGAGAGTTGATCCTGAAGCCTTTCAGTCTATTCAATTGGATATTTCCAGGATATTTTTTGTACACAAGCAAACGAGTCCGAAACGATCAGGACACTTATCAAATGGTGATCACTCATTTAACAATAGCTACACTCATAAAGTAAAATAGACATGAAAACAAGAGAAAGCGGCTTTTGAAAATATTATCCGGAGTATTGCTGCACGAATCGCAGCAACAACGCTTCTAGTCCTCGAGTCGCTTCGCTTAGAGGAAACCCGACGCTCGCCGCGCGGCAAGATTGTGCTACATATGCAGTGCCCTTAAATCTGGTTGGACACGAGAAAGCGGCGGAAATCGAGCCTACTACATCCTACAAGTTACCACAGCAGCAACAATTTAAGAAACGCTCGTCTTTTATATAGAGGTAACGAATTTAAAACTTTAAAGACAAACTAAGCCGCCATGACCCCGTGTTTTCAGGAAACTAGAGAAAGCGTGACCGTGTCGGCAGCAAAAGATCATATATGCAAATTAGTTCACATTCTGAAAATAAACCTTCGAAATGTAAACTAGTGATGTTTTAACGAATTGCTTTGAACTTGGATACTAATAAATGAAGATCTTAGACATAATGTACGTTAAGGAACACAAAGTAATCCATCGGCCGTGAAATGTTGCATTTGGGAGTGATACGTGTAAGAAAAGCAAAATATTCCCGCTTTGTTTACACTGATGCGTATCTGGCCGTGCTGTAGACTCCACAATTCTAGTTCCAACGATGCTCACAACAACTCTCACTTATTGGTATCATAAAAAGATGCCTTCTGTGTGCAATCTAGTACTCTCTGCAAAGCTTGTGGACCGTTAATAATTTCGTGATTGCGCGGATTGCTGATGTGCTTACCGCTTTTAATTAATGCAGTAAAGTTGCGGAAGATACATATTCAAACCTAGGTTAAATAGACTTTAGATAACAGTGAGAATCCAAGTTTCAGATCCAGGCTGAAAACAAAAGGACGATATATCGCGTTCAGGCTTCAGGTCTTGATATAAAAGTTGCCACACTCGTCTTCGAAGTCTCCAATCGTGTACTCAAGATGTTCGAAAGGTATATACTGAGCTGTTCTAATTCTGTAGCATTCATTTCGTTAATCTACACTCTGGCGCCCTGTAACGTCTATGATGTGTATTTTCTGTCAAGGCTGGACAGAAATTACAAGGTAGAAAACTACTAGGTATCGATGATAATATGAAGAATAAACTTGAATACAAGTGAAAACAAGAGAGAATCTATCGCGCTTCATACGTGAACACAACCAGTGACGTCACAAGGTACTCAAACCCGGACACAGTTTTGCTCGAAAAAGTCGATTTCGGCGACTAAAAACAGCACTTTCCGTTGGGATTTGACAAAAATAAAACTCACCATGATTTTAAGTAGGTTGAAAACTATAGATTGAGCAAATAAAAGAGGATACGAAAATTTCGTTTCAGTAGCACTTTAAAGAATTGATTATTTGAATATTGAACCCGCTGGCCAAGAATCCAATAATGAATTAATTATTTGAATACTGAACTCGCCAGTCATTTCAAAAATCAATATTAAATTGATTTCTTGGAACCGACTAGTGGGTTCAATTTTCCAATAATCAATTCATTATTGCATTCTTCAAATGACTAGGTGGTTCAATATTCAAATAATCAATTCATTAATGTAATCTTGAGGGGTACGCTTCACTTGGTTTGACTATAAAATGGTCCTCAGCAAAGCAAAGTTCTTACGAACCTTCGGCGCGCATGAATTCAATTCGACGTTCGAAACCACGGCTGTTCAGCCTGTTTATTAACCGTAGGGGGTGACAGACTATAAATTTCAAATAATTAGAGCTAGGGGGTAAGTTTCTTATAATAAGAAACTATTGCGTTGCGTCGGTGGGAGTATTACAAGATAATTTGGTTTTATCAACTGGGTTGATAATGTGAATTGGCCACTGTAAAGAGATTCGAAAGTTGTTTTTTCGGGCATTAGCCCGAGCACCTAGTCGGGGCGAATCGAGGAATTGTGCGTCGCTATTGGTTGGTGCATGGTAATGTGAAAAACAACAGAATAATTAAATTCACCCTTAAATGAAAAGAGTTGATACCGCGAGTGCCGATTTGAAAAATAAATTGTTTTAGTTTTGCGGCTTTCCTTGCTTCCTTGACGTAGGGAAAGGCCGCAGACTGCAACATGTTGCTTTGAATGATTTCGGAGATTAAAGTGTACTCGCGACCGGTTTAAATGTGTTTTTGTCGTTTTTCTCTAACGTCACGAAGGTGTTCTCAGAATCGTTCACCTAGTCGTCTCCCTGTTTCACCGATGTACTGAGCCTGGGCGCTTACTAACTTTTACTGCCTTTAGGATGGGCGCTTATTCGAGCTGGGCGCTTATTCGATTAACTGACGGTATGTTATTGAGTAGGGCTGAATCAAATGTTGGAGCGTGACCGATTTTAATGCTCGATGAAATAGGAATATATTTAAATTATTTCACCCAACAGTGTCTTCTTCAAGTGATATCAGAGAGAACGAAGCATGAAGCATCAAGCGGTTCACATGAAACCGGCAAATTCACCTCATCGAAGTGGTTGTGAAAATTTACATTTTGTGTTGTCTTGCAAGAATCAAAGCAAACACGTAACCATAGTCAAGAGTGCACATTGCGGACTGGGAATCAATCTCCTCCCCCAGAGTCTGCGCGTTTCCGATCAGCAGAGACCACACTAGTTCTCTTTCCAATTTCTCCCAGAGCTCTCGATTTCCTTGGTGCTAATCAAACGGATCGCGGGCTCTGAGTATGAGATTGGCGGTGGATCCAAAAATAAAGTGGTGTTAAAATTTTGAACTTCTCTTCTCAAACTCTAATTCTGGTCAAATGGATGGGTTTAGAAACTCAATGAAAAACGAGTTGAAAACCACGGCGTGTTTGGAAATAATTTCAAACACGAATGCAAATTTTCTTTAGCTGTGTTGATAAAGGGCCAGATTTCCGTTTAACCCCATACATTTATTATGCATACAGTTCTTTAACTAAAACAATAGCGCTCCTTTGAGACTTTTTGGCTTTGAATAACTTTAGATTTTACTATTTCTTTTGGTTGGCTTTCAACCTTGCTGTACACTTCCGACCTAAAATAGCACTAACGTTAGAAATTCTCAGTTCTAAGGCGCACTCAGTAATTTACTATCTACCCCTGCATTTAACAGACTAGACGCACACGTTACCTCGGAATAGCTCTGACCACACACTTTTCCTCTTCTTCGCTAGTTTTAGGAGGTCTAAAGGCCGGTACACGAGGGAGTTTGCTCCCGCAGCATGCTCCTGCAACACGCTCCCGGAGCAAAGCTCCCTCGTCTGCACCAACGATTTCTAGCGAAAAAATATGTTGCGCAACAAAACTTTTGCTCCCGAGTTTTGCTCCCTCATATCAAACTGGTTTGATATGAGGGAGCAAGCTCCAGGGGCATATCTTTTGCACGAGTCTGTTTCAGGAGCAAGCTCCCTGGTGTGTACTGAACTTTGCTTGCCGTGAAATGACGTGTCTCCAGTTGGCCAATCAAATTGGCTTATTTTTTTCATCCACATCTCATTGCGAACTCATATGAACGTTTGTGCCGCGTAGCACTATGAACACAAATGGTGGAACAGAGAATTAACTCTGAAGTGTAAATTTAAGTGCTAATTTAACCCATTGCGAACTCTCTTTCACACGTTTCATCATTCAGCTCCCTCGTCGTGTCCTTCGTGTGTACTGGTTGGGGTACTTACCCGGGAGCGTGTTTCAGGAGCAAGCTCCCTCATGTGTACCGGCCTTAAATCTGCACTTTGCTTTGCGAAGCAACATGTTCACTCAGAACTGACAAACAGCTAGGTAGCAAAGTGATCAAAATTGTCACAGAGCAGCAATTAGGTGATAGAATCGCATTTCACGTCTCAAATACGATATTTGAATTGAGAAAACTTATTCAAATGATAATTTGAAAGTAATTTTCTTTATTGGAGAAGTAATTTCAAAAACTCGTGCTTCGGTTTTCACCAGGCTTCTAATGCTTCTTGCGTTTGGAAATCTGATGAAATCCCCTTCGCACTCGCTTTTGAAATCTTTAAGGGTCATGTATGTTGTTATTTTCTTAGTCATGTTAAACGAAACATCGAGCGTCGACGCTTCTTTCTATGAGACTCTTCTTCTCGATGACACCATAAAAAGTTTGGATTTGAGAGGAAAAAACATTGGTGACAACGGCGCTCTTGGCCTGTCAGCAGGACTGAAAATCAATGACACCTTGACTAGTTTAGATTTGAGCGAGAACAACATTGGCGATGCTGGAGCGAGTGCTATCTCCGACGCTCTCGATGTCAATAATACCTTGACCACTTTGAACATGAGCAAGAACAATATTGGAGACATTGGGGTACATAATTTCTCGAACTGTTTACAAGTCAATGAAGTGTTGACCGAACTGGATTTGAGCGGGAACAACATTGGCGATGCTGGTGCGAGTGCTATCTCTGAGGCTCTCGATGTCAATAATACCTTGACCACTCTGAACATGAGCAAGAACAATATTGAAGACACTGGGGTACATAATCTCGCGTTGAGTTTACAAGTCAATGAAGTGTTAACTGTTTTGGATTTGTCTGAGAACAACTTTGGAGATTCTGGTGCCAGTTCTGTTTCGGAGTCTCTTATTTTTAACACCACCTTGACCACTTTGAATATGAGCGAAAACAGTATAGGCGATAATGGTGCGTCCTCTCTCTGCGAGGCTCTAAATGTCAATACCAGTTTGGCTAAATTGGACGTTAGGGGGAACAACATCAGTGATTTCGTTTTGAGTACGCTCTCAGAGGCTCTTATAGCTAATGCTACTAAGCGTCAGATAGGTAAGTTGAGATCCTTTACCCACCCGTAGCCAATAAAGTTCCAAAGTGGTAGCTCTTGTATGCTATCTTTTGGTTGTCAAATGAAGCTTTATAGCCATCGGAATTGGTTTTCTTTAGGGGGTCCATGTCCTCCTAGCCAACGCACAAGTAACCAACTGGTTGATCCGCACAGATCAGCACACGTGTATCTTCCACTTTGTCCACCCATAAACACCTTAACAGATAACAACAGTCCTAAAGTGATGACGTCGCAAAAATAACTTTTTGAAATTATGGGATATGATGTCATATTCTTATGGAGGATCCTAAAAGATGCCCTCATCCCAAAAATTAGCTCTGAATTGCAATTTCCGATGGAGATATAAGGGATTAAAGTTTGACAGCATCCCATACAAACCCTTCAAAATTTGTTCTGGTCCCTTCAGTTTGGAACCGACTCCAAATTAGACATATTTATATGGGGCAGTATCAAACTTTCGTCCTTTATATTTTGACTGGGAATTACAATAATTAAGAGGTAATTTTTGGCAAGGACGCTCTATTCGAAAATGGCGCGAAATCCCATAATTTTTGTGACGTCGCTGTATCGATGTATTCAGAAAAAGAAAGAAATGTCTAATTTTGTCGCATTTTTACTTGATGTAAACACCCTTTGTAATCAGTATTTGGATATTTTTTTTCTATAGGTAAACCTCGTCGAAAGCCGGTCCCAAAATCACGCTGCGCCTTGTTGTGAAAATGCCGGTTTGCGTTGCATCTCAAGAAACATGCAATACACTCATGATGTACTGACACTGACAAGCGGGATCTGTAGCAAGGGCGTAGCCAGGGGGGTCCTGGGGTGCCCGTGACCCCCCCTTTGTAAGCGTTTTTGTAAGCAAATAACCTACAATATTCAGGTGACAATCTGATGAGTACCCTCTGTATGAGTCAGTGTGACCCCCCCTTTGAAAAATCCTGGCTACGCCCATGATCTGTAGTTTGATTTCCTCAGTAGGACGGACCAGCGTAACCCTCTGTGGATTATTACAAACAAGAAAGGCGAGGCATGCATCTATTCTAGCTGTGTTCTTAAAACTTAACGTTAAAGGTTTGGTGTATTCAGCCCTGTCTTTGAGCCGGCGTAACTTTTAGATGGCATGGATCGACGAATGTTCAGGGGCTCTCCACGACGGTTGTTTTTTTTTTTCAAATATGCTGAGCGGTTTTAGACAGGGGCAGATTTGAGGGTGGGTGGGTTCGGTGGCTAGCTATCCCCCTTTTGGAGAAGCGAAACAGAAAAAACTGGAAAAGATTTTGAATAGCATGGTAAACGCTCTGGACAGGCAGCTCATTGTAATTACCACCGGCTGTGTCCTAACGAGAGGAGAGATACAACAACGTCGCTTATATAACTCCACCTGCATGGATACTCGCTATACTCCAAGTTATTTCTTTCCACGGCACCCTCGCGCTAGGCCTCTAAGTATACAGTTCAACCCCTATGACGGGCACCCTCGCGGAAATGGATAGTGGCCGCTTACATTTATTAGAGGTGAAAACAAAAGAAAAGCCCTCCATCGGGACTTTGACGGCTGACCGCCTAATAAGGGAGGCCGTTTAATATTTATTTATTTATTTATTTATAGATTCGTACAATGTACAGGGGAGAGAACAATAGGACACGTAGTCCCCTACTTGGTTCACCCTCCTAATCCAACCAGGTGGCCACTTAAGAGGGGTTGGACTGTATTTAAACTTAGAGGAAACGCCGATAGAGAAAGACATGGCATAGTGGTTAGTGCACTAGGGTCGCGGGTTCTAAACTCCCCCTATGAATAGAAGGAGTTGTGCTAAGTGGTCCCGATTTCAACTCCACCACGCTCTGTTAGTAGCCAACTGTGGTCGTGATTTTCTAACAAGAAGTATTCTGCTCTATTTACAATGAATGTTTGTTTGGTGTCTCCTTAATAGTCCAGTTTCGAATTCGCCATTACCGCTGAATAAAAGCACTGACAACGCATTTCTACAGGGTTAGCCTCGACCTTAAAAAAATATTCATAAATACCAGCGGGAAGGTGACACAAATTTGAATATTAAACAATACACAGAGCTGTAAACAGGTCATTTTCTCGCTGGAATTTGTGAATATTTTACTTTAAGTCGAGGTTAACCCTGTACAAATGCGTTCTCAGTGCTTTTAATCAGCGGTCAAGGCGAATTCGAAACTGGACTATTGATTGATCGACTGATTGATTGATTGATTGATTGAATTATTGATTGATTGTTTGTTTGAGTGAGTGAGTGAGTAATTGATTGATTGATTGATTGATTGCTTGAGTGAGTGAGTGAGTAATTGATTGATTAATTGATTGATTGATTGAGTGAATGAGTAATTGATTGATTGATGAATTATTTCAAGATTGATTGACTGATTGATTGAATAATTGATTGGTTGAGTAATTGATTGATTGATTGATTGATTGATTAAGTGATCGATTGAATGATTGAGTGGTTGAGTGATTGATTGAATGAATCAATGATTGATTTTTAAATAAAATGATTGATTGATTGATTGAGTGAGTGAGTGAGTGAGTGAGTAATTGAAAGATTGATAACTTTATTTATACGCAGTAAAACTTCCTTTAGCAAAATTTAAAAGTATAATATCCAAGTCTGCCTAGCTAAACTATTTCAGTCTCCTTAAAGGACAGCAGTGCTAAATACCATTACATTTAAATAAAGAGATAATTTTTTTTATTACTTTTATTCAATAAAAAAACAAATAGTGAGCTCTCCAATTATTGTTTCAGCATAAACCAGTGGAATTAACAACTGATTCATGCTTTAGCGATATACATGTCTGCTTAGCCAATCAGATTGCGAGTTTCCAACCAGCAGACTATGCCAGCGCGGGATATTCACCCATGCACCACGTGACTAATTATTTTGACCAGTGATGTAACAGGAAAATCCAACTATTACATGGTCAAACACCCCAAGTAGGTCAACTGAACACGTCAAATATTATAATTTTTAACTTAACCCAGATGACAACGTTGTATGGTCCCCATTGTTTTAGAAAAAAGGATGTTCCAATAGTCTGTTGACGAGAGTCAATCATGTGTCAGTTTACAAATTGACGTCAGTTTTCCATGCGTGGACGATAGCCGTATCCGGAGCAAAGCAGCTCCGTTTTCGTTTGAAAACGGATTAGTGTGGACGGGGCCTTAATTTGAATAAGTTTTGGAATGATGGAATGATTTGCCCCAGGATTGATTGACATTGGTTTTAACATCAGAATCAGAACATTCGCTCCGCACCCCCTACCCCCGCTCCCCACCTCAAAGGCGTAAAAGCAATATCATTGCGAAGCTTTTAGATCAGTAAACGCAAGTGAAAACTTTCAAGTGGTAGGGTTTTTGCAGAGCCCTTAGACTGTTCACAGTGTTGTTGACAGCCTCTTTATTTTTCAACGCACGCAAAAAAAAAATCGAGCAAAGCGATCGCAAGGCACGCGAGGGTTGGGAGCGGGGCGAGCCGAACGAAGAAAAGTCTCTCGTTATGCGCTGGCGTCCACGCTATTCTATCCGCGTGTCCAACGATCGAAAAAAAAAATACAAGAAAATAGAGGGTGGTAAACAGTTTACGTAAACAGTTTTACTTCGCGTAGTGGCTACTAGTACTCGCCGGGGTGGAGGGGGGGGGGGGGGGGGGTTGGCGATGTAACTCCTTATAATGACCTATACCAGAAGGTTCCACCCGAAAGGGATACCTTTTCAGGCTTAAGGTCTATGAAAGGCCACGTTCTATGTGAAGGGGATATAAAACTTTGCAATTTGTAGAGTATCCCTCTCAGGGGGAGGAGGAAGGGGTATTAAAACACTGTCAACTCCTGTCCTGATAGATTTTCTCTCAACGATTAGTTTTTCTATTATACTCCAGTTGTACGATGATTTTACTCTCTAGTACAAGTGATGTCGTTATAATAATTCACCCTAGTAGACAAGGCCCAGCTTTGCCTACCTCTAGCTCTCCGTCTTTCAACGCTACGCTCTCTCTCGTTCTATTGTATTGTTTCGTTTCTCATCACCCTCTCTACTCTCGTGAAAGCGGGTCGGTTCATCAATTGAAAAAAGAGTAGTGACTAACTGTACGCCTGGAAGAGGCCTCCTGACAATGCTGTTTTCAAATTATTTTCAATATGCCAGTAATGTACACAAATACAATACCAGGTATGTATCGAAATGAAACCTTAACGTAAAAAATGCAAACTAATACGGGAAAGTAAACAATCGGATATGCTGCATGTATTATCTGGGACAAAATTCCTTTAAATCTTAAAGAACTAAGCATATACCAATTCTCACAACAACTGAAACCTTATTTACTGTCAGACCAGCATAATTAAACACAACTTAAACATATACTCTGTCTCTCTTATTAAAACTGCTTCTTTGAAAATAGTTTCTATCTCAATTATTTACAACTTTAAAATCTCGAGAACTAGCTAGGAAATCTTAGGATTGTTTCAGCTCCAGGCTTTACTAAGTACAAGCAAAAAAGATCAGTGTAGGTATGTACAAGGCGAATAAAGGTGTTATTGTTGTTGTTGATAAATCTTCTAGGTATAAATCCAGTTTTTAGATCAATTATGGGGCTAAATTCGTCTCCAGCTCATTAGGCTGTCATCGTCTTCTCATCTTTCGACAAACCTGTCAAAAGAGCGCAATCAGAAGCATATCACCTATGCTTCTGGCGCAATATCTCACCTTCCTCGTAATACTGAACCATTTTGGTCCATGTTGGTGTTGGGTGTGGCATGGCCTCTCTTATCGATATCTAACTCTAAAGTGGCCAAAACATCGTTTTGAGGATTTGTTTACTTACCGTTGTATGCAAAGTGAGGATACCCCGAAAAAGATAACAGTGGCTATGATTTTTTTTGTTTTACTTTCGATAAATTTAGGTCGGTTGTCTAAGTGAGCCATTTTATAGTGATTTGCCCCGGGCGTCTTTTTGCGTTTTTTAAATGAAATTTCGGAAAATTCTTCACCGGAAAAAGACCCGTACACTTATATATTAAGGGAAACGGTTTATCTAAAAATATCAAAAGAGGATAATTAGCGAGTCCCGGGTGCAGGGGAGCTCCACAAATGGCAGATATCCAATGTTGATAGAACGTTTTGAGGAATAGTGCCGTTGGTCAAATTTTATCACTCAAATAAAAACGACAAATTATTTAGAGAGGAAGCCACATCAATCTTACCTGTTTTTAATGCAGATTCTCAGTTCTGGTGGAATTGGAAGTTGAAGATGTTAAGTTTTTTCGAAGGAAGAAAACCGGCGGAGAACCCGGATAAAAACCCTTTCAGGACGGTGCCTACTAATCCAAAGGTATTTTTGCGCGGTTCACTGAATATGCGGGGAAAGCAAATCATAACGAGTGCTATTGAAATCCGAAAAGAAAATTGGGGGTTACCACGCATTTTTCGAAGATAATTAATCAGCAATATTAGTAAAAAGCTTTAAAATACAAAGCAATGTATGGCGTTTTTTTCCCCAATTGAAGCTTAATTATCTCTGAAAAATGCGTGGTTACCCCCAATTTTCTTTTTGGATACCAAGAGCACTTGCTAAGTTCTACTTTCTCCGCATAGTTTTGAACCGCGCAAAAATATCCCAGTATTATAAGCACCACCCATAGGAAATCCGAGTTTCTCGAGATGCGCAGACCGTATGCGCAGTAACAATAGTAGGCACCGTCCTTAAGCAAGGCAAGGACAAACAACAAACCGAACGAACCCAGGCCTTACAGGTAGGAGACAAGCGCCCTCACTACTGCGCTGTCCACAGTCCCCTTAGAGGCAGCAATGTATAGACGTATATTTTTTAAAAAAACAAAGAGTCAGCAAAAACTGATGATATCAAAGGCTACCAGAATATTTTTGGGGGTAGATGGGTGGGGGCAGCATGCAATTTACTCATCTCACAAGTGACTATTACACCCACCAATACCAAGATCAACTTTCCACTGTAGCTTGCAAGCGTGCATGAGCCGCTCAATTTAGTACTCTTGCACATTTGGAGCAAATGTCACCTAGTTGTGTCCAGTTATTAGACTAGGGTATCCAAAAGACAGCAATGCTGTGGCACATTCTGTTGATAGTGACATACTTTATGCAGTGATTCATCAACCAGCGTGTTCCAAGACGTACATTAACCTTTATTTCTTGTAGTGTCACATCGTGAGGAATCTCTGTCCTTGTATGCATCAACTTCAAGCATGATAACACATCAATGGCGAACAATGTACCTGTAGCTGCAATTTAATTGATTTAGTGAGTTCAACAAACAAGCCAAAATGACGTCAAATGGCACTCAACATAATTATATTAGCCACAAAAATAAAAATCTTTTGAAATTATTATACATGGAAGCCTGAAACTTTAACATAAGATTGAAACTTCAACATAAGATTTCAGGGTGCTAAAGTGTGGAATGATATAAGTGATGACTTAAAGCTTCTTCCTTTGAAAATGTTTAAGAAAAATCTTAAGTTAATTCTTGTTGAAAAATACTGATAACTTTTCTAGCCTTCCGTTCTTTCTTTTGTTTTTTTTTTACTGTGTGTGTGTGTATTTCTGACCCAAATCATTTCATTAGATAAATCACCTAAGTATAGCTGCCCTTTTTTCTAGCCCATATGGTTATTTGGGGCAGCTAGTACTCATCTATATTTTTGTTGACATATTGTTTATTACTATTGTATTATGTTGGGTACAAATAAATAAAGTTGTTGTTTAAGTTTAATACCACATTTAATTTTTCAGCCGGTCAGACCCTGGATAACACAATTATACAGACCAGATTACAATTAACAGTAGTAACATGTCGACAAATAAATACATTTTGCTTTGTGTTATCACATAAAACAATTTAAAAGTACGACAATTTTCTAGCTCTACCTGACTGGACTGTAACATAATTAATGTACATACAAAGAAAATTATTTACAGCTTGGCATCACATGCATAAGAAACTATAAAAAGATGTAACAACTGCTAATAAAATTAATTAGAAATCTATATAAAAATTTAAGATCTAACTATAAGACCCCAGCTACTGCTTAATATATTTAATAATAATAATAACAATAATAATAATAATAATAATAATAATAATAATAATAATAATAATAATAATAATAATATAAGTTAAAAACTTAAATAGTACATGCTTCATGACAGAATGATCACATGCGCTTTACATGAATTTTAAATTACCAATAAAATTTGTCAATTCCTATGAGCTAAAAATATGCTAATCAAAATAAGTTTGTAAGTTCACTTAAAGCCTGTGATCAGGATAATTTTGTTTTTTTTTGGATCAAGACACATCCTGTTACCTCTGACCCCTTATCAGGTAGAGTTGGTTACATAGAGAAACATGAAATACATTTTATACTTCATTGACACAACTTTGAATGTTAGTCCATAATCATGGTTCATTTATGTAGTGCACACATCCATTACATGCCCAATACATGTGCTTTTCAAAACCAACCCTTGAAACTACAATTTAACTACATTTTAGTTCACAACTGAACTACTGTGTACAAGAGCTTGTTCTTGCATGAGGCAAAATACTCCAAGACAAGGTAAGGCTGAAAAACTCTCTTGATCTGCCCCCACCTTTCATGTCCAAGCTGTTTTAACAAAAGTTTTAGTCAATGCCCTATAGTCTGACAACACAGGGAACACAAAGTTGCCGGTACTAGAAGAAGTATTTGTAAACAAAATCTATGTCTCTAACTTGAAAGTCAGAATCCACTGTCTTATTTAAAGCTATTTAATAACTATTTGCCTAGATTTGTACTAGACTGAGTAAGTCTCTGTTAAACAAAAATGTTCCTTGACTCAAGAGTTGTTTAAGAGTATCTCATTCCACAGTGGGTGCATCGCTTTTCAGTGAGCAAAAGACAACAGAGGATGCCAAGAGGGAAGAAGAAGATGGCTAAGCAAATTCCCAGACCAGTGAACTCATCCTGCAGTGTTCCTGTCTGGCAAGCAGGGCAGTTCCCTCGAACATAAACATATGTTGTTGAAGCTGGTGGCCCTGGAATGGCTTGGTATCCCATTGGGGCTCCACTCTGGTAACCTTTTGACAATGACAAAACAAACAAACTTAAAAAACCGACGCCTGTTAGAGGCTTGGGAAATATACACATGCAAAAGTCCACTCAACCGCGATGATGGCATGTACACGCCCCAAGAGTACAGAGCCTTGACTCTATTGGATAAGAGGTAGATTTGAAACATATTTGGTTTTTATTGGCAACTACACTGTATGCGATCTTAAATAAACTTGTCACTTCATTATATTTTTTATTACCCCTGAAGAAGGCTGATGTTCAAAGCCGAAAAAGTGGGATTTTAAGATTTTTTAACAGCATTCAACCAGTGAAACATTTTTGTATTTATTGAACAAACAAATTTTAATCATCAATGATGCATCTTTCGCCATGAGCATACATGTAACAATATCATGTTTAGGAGCTTACAGGTTAATAACAAAGCCAGTAATACACTTAACAACTCTAGGTACATGTAGTATCCTGATATAAAGACTGAGGCCCCATACATTAGGAAGGATATGTTTATCCCATATCCTGTTAATTCTTGGCCTAAATATCCCTTGTATTGTAAATTTAAATTTCAGAAACTAACAATTTTGTTTCTTTTTTTTTTTTATTATTTAATAGTTTTTATTGATTTTCGATATTAGATATCAAAATTACAAATTACAATTGTTACAACTTCACAGACAATAACAGCAACGAGTACTCAGAAGGAAACTAAATAACTAAATAAATAAATGATAAATAGAGATATGAGTGAAAAAACAACAACAAAAAAAGGAAATAAAAAACAAACAAATGCGATGCTACTGTATAAAATTAAATGAATATAAGGCTTTGCTGGTCGAGGCTATCTAATTATCATTGTATTATTGCATTGATTAACTTCTCCCACTTTTTAAAATGCGCAAGAAGCTTGTTTTTTTTGTTTCTCGACATCCCAGAAAATCTGTTCTAACTATCCCTTATGCCATTAATTTTCCCTAAATTATTCCACATCCAATAAATTGTTTACTTTAATATACTGTATTAGTATATACTAAAACAGTGGAAAGTGTTAAACGTGTGCGCTGATTGGCTCATCAAACTCTGAATATCCTGTGCTATTTACCTGATCCGAGCAACTCGGGAAAAAATGGTGTCCCGGTTCGCATCCGTGACAAGTGAAGAAATCATCCAAATTAGTTTTTTGTGGTGTATATTATCTCACTGTTTTAAGGCCCGTTTACACAGGCGTTTTTTGTCGCGGCAACTTGATGCAATTTTTGCCTTCACTACACAACCGAACACATACACAGGTTGAGGCATGGGCGTGTTGGTCAGCCAGGCCCAAGATCTGTTTAATTATGACAATAAACTTACAACAAAGTGGATAATAGATACATCGAGTAACGTCCTACATGCGCCAAAGCCGGACACGTAAACCCCGAAAAACCCCTTGTTAGGAAAAATAGGGACCGTGTACCCCCGACCAAATGCAGTGGCGCCACCTTTGGGGTTTTAAGGTTGCTTTCTAAACAACAGAATGAAAAACACAATTCATATGACATTAATTACACAATAAAAATAAACGTTATGAGAGAGTACTAGTGGCAAGGCTGACCATCTCTTTTTACAAACATACTTCCCATGAGCCCTCGCGTACCACAATCGCACCCAGATCTCTGTTCCGTGTCGGCAGAATATTAATTTATGTCAATATTGATTATCACAAATTACATTTTTTGTCGCGCTTTAAGTTGCAACTTCAAAATCGCACGTGTAAACCAGGTGCGATTTTCATTGCGATTTGTCGCTGCGATATCGCAGGGGTTTCGAACATGTTTGAAACTTGATGCAACTTTAGCGCGACAAAAATTGCATCGAGTTGCCGCGACAAAAATCGCACGTGTAAACGGGCCTTTAGTATATACTAAAACAACTACTCACCTCAGTGTCTGTGGCTAGCGTTGGATATTGACCTCACCGTTTCGCGGCTTGGTACACTAAATATTCACCGCTAGCCACCTCCACTTTGGTGAATAGTTGTTAAATATTATCCCAAAAACCCCTAATAGGACCTCTACAGTGGGTACCTAATATATAGAACTGAATAAAGTAATACTGATACAGAAGGAATTCTAAATTTAAAAAAAATTCAGAAGACAGCAATAAGTTATCCTGGCTGAGTGACTCCTACTTTTCATTCAAAAGGATTGGAATCAATGCTCTGAGCAGTTGTTACCTTGAATGGATCCTAAACCACATATATAAGACCACCTAATATGTCTTCATGATGGGTTCGTTTGGGATATTCCGACTGACAAAAAGGACATTGTTCAAACACCATTTCCATTGCAAGTGACATCAAGGAAGAGTTTCTCTTTCCAGCTGCAGAGATTTAATTGGCACTGTTACCACTGATGAACAGAATTAAAAACCAACTTACCTGGCGTGTATCCTGGGCCAGGAGCATTTGTGATTGGTGGTGGACCCTGTTGGTAGCCCTGTTGGTAACCCTGCGGCACCTGCTGGTAGCTTGTTTGTCCTGGGGCATATGGTGGAGGAGCTGACATGTCGGAATTCTAAAAACTGCCAAAAATAACTGTAAGAACAATAAAAACATTATATGGGCAATACATAGCTGAAAGAAAGGCTTAGTGTCATGTTGCAAATGCCTTTTTGAGTAGACTAGAGCTAATTTGGCCCTATTCCAAGTGAAAAAATCTCCAAAATGTCCAAAAATTGGGTTTCTAGCAAAAATCTCCAGGAGTCAATGGGTTAATTAGAAATGTGTGCAATTAAACAGGGTACTAAGCATTTCAAAGTGTCAGCTGCACAGTTGTCCATTTTGTAAATGGTCCATGCCATGTTTGCGACACAGAACTTTTTTCAACTATCAACGAAATTTTCTCTACTAAATTAAAGAAAAAGGAACATTTGTAAGTAAACAGCCATCACTCTTATGCCACTACACTGCCAGGTTGACCCACCAAAACTGAAAAAATTTCATAATAAAACGTAACTTTCTTAATGAAAATTAATGATAGAGTTGCCCCAACCACAAGCAAACCAGTGTGAACATGAACAACTATAAGCATTTGATGAGTGCATTTTACTCCATCAAAAAATTATAACCAGTTTCTACGTAGTCCAGGCCAGAGCACAGTCATGGTATTTTGAATTATTTCGAACATCGACAAAATTACTGTTAAATTTAAGGAAACCTGAAAATACTTTACAAATATAGAAAAACACCAAAGAGAGAACAATAAATCTATGGCTACAATAGTACACACACTCTGATAGGCTGCTGAGCGGGCAAGATTTTCTTGTAATGACCGGGAGTTATGAAAATTTTTCTCCCGGCTCAACGGCTCTTTTGAGTTGTGAGTAAAAGCTATGAGCACATTGGCGAAAACAACAAAAAATATAGACAGAGTACAACTATATTTTCAATAACTGAAAGAAAAACTAGTACATACAGATAGGAGATTGTATTCACCAAGTTTGAAGGATGTACATGTAGCTTGGCTAGAAGACGCTCAGCTAATTTTTCTAATTTTCCATACAATTGTCTGCAAAATTTGGCTTGGTAGACAAACGTCTTGACACAGTTTGCAGGGGAAATAATTTACAGACAAATGTAAGGAAAATTAAAAAAACTAATTCAGCGACTTATAGCAGGGTTGTATATACAGAGATCTCTATAAGCCTGGCGACCGGCGAAAATCGCCGGCTAGTCGTCCTGGGCGCACCAGCTACTCAGATCCAAATAAAAAAGTAAATAAGTACTTTGTTTTGCATCCAACAGCAACTTTTCTATTTGCGACGCCTGCTTTCCCTTGGGTAAATACATTCGGAAATAAATAAAGTTTTCCTTAAAGAGCCAAGCGTCCAAAAAATGTTTTTGACTGAATAAACTTGAAAGTTTTGTCGATAATTTCGCCACGCTTGAATCTGCTTGCAGACATCGATCGAACGTTCAGCAAACGAAACAGGCTCAGATTGCGAGGCAGCGGTTACCGACGAAAAGCACTCCATATAAGACAACATACTCTGTATTCCAACACATGCAAAATGGCGGAAATTCCTCTGCCGGCTACTCCATTTTATTCTCCTTCTACTCAAAAATTTGGGGAGAACCCTGTATATAAGAGCTGGCAGCCGGGGAAGTTCGCCAGCTTCTCTGCCAGGTTTCGCCAGCTACTTTTGCTGCTTCACTATAGTCAAGATATGTCAAGGAGATGATGTCTATCAGGTCCCACAACCGTTTACTTTTCACAAAACTCCAGCTACTTAAAAACTTAAAGAAAACGCTGTATTGGAAGGCTACATCCTTGAAACTTGGTGAATGCAATCTTTTACCTAGTATTTTACCGTTTTGATTCACAAATTGTGTAAAATTCAATTTTAAAAGGAGTTATTTGCTATTGGATTCCCATACAAACACTGTAATTTTTGACCGCTTTGCTAGCCTACATGTAGCCACACCCTTCCCCCGAAGAAAAACAGGAGGGAGGGAACATCTACGAAAAGCTGACACAAATCGTGTTATGTGACGTCAAAGTAATTTATGTAAGTTATGAAATTAAGTTTTATTTTCCGTGAAAGAGCGTCAATACTCCTGTCCTCACACAGACAAAGGCCTCGTTACTATTTATTGTTTCGAGCTTATTTGCAAGTCACTGACCCTTTTCATGTGTAGGATTACGAGCGATTTTGGTTCAAAGCAAGAAGAAAACAATCTTTGATGTAAACGTCGCGCTCACAAATTTGGAGTTCCATGCGCACGCTGCATCAGAGTGCACTTGTAGGCAGTGTCATGGTCTCCTCAAGAAGAGAAATAATTTGCAGCAAAACCTGCAGAACCTGGAAGAATTATAAAAATCTATGGGAATCAACTACGCCACAACTTTGGAGAAAGTTGGCCTTGTTTTCCAGCTGAAAAATTTGCGTAAAATTGGGTTGACCGCTCACATGACTCCTATGGTTCGTGGCATTTGTTCATTTGCTTTTTTTTTTCAGTCTTTCGACCTTTTAGTCGCTTCACTCTTGTTTATGAACGACACTTCATGTTGTGTTATAAGGAGAAATTAGAGCCGCGTCGTCAGATCGTGCTATGCCAAATTTTTTTTAGATAGAGGTCACAGGTCTGCATGATTTCCGCTGTTTATATTTGCACGTCACTTCGATGAGTTTGACACCTCTATAATATTTGCCATGTGTTAGTGCATTGTTTTGGCTCATTTCTATTGCAAGATGTTTTCAAGTCTCCAGGTATTTGCTTTTGAGGGACAAAATATGACGATTATTGTGAACGTGTTGCTTACTTGGATTCTATATTGTGATGCCGGGCTCGGCTGTGATTAGAACTGTTTGCATGTACAGCCACAGTAGATAGATTATCACGGGTACCACATTAATATTACCCTCATACGTTTTTCTTCAGAGACGCCGTAGCTTTACTTTGAGAAAGCTATAGGCAGAATTCTTATGTTTCTTGCAGCTATCTGATCGAGCTTATGTTTCTGGAGCTCAATGTATAAGTTTACTCCTCCTTTGATCGTTCTGGTACCACACGACTCAAATGTAGCTCTTTATGCACAAGTCTGTTGACTGTGTTGTGTGTTGTATATGCAATGATTGTTCGTCTTATTTCTCTATTCCAAACGTCTCGCAAACTTCTTTTATAGCTGTGTTAAATGCTTCCCAAGTTCGTGTAGCTTCCACCACTACTAATTTTTCAGTACTGGTCATGAGGATGAGGCAAATCATTTTAGCCAATAAGTATTCTCGAAAGTATTGCTTGCTGTCTTTATCCAATAAGAAACCATTATATATTTCCATGCAAAAGCGTGACGTCACATAACACCATTTGTGTCAGCTTTTCGTAGACGTTCCCTCCCTCCCGTTTTTCCTCGGGGGGAGGGTACGGCTACACGTAGGCTACTGCTTCGCCTACCCGTCAAGATGGCGTCGAAAACAGTGATAAGGCCTATTATAAGCTTACTTACAAATATAACTCATTCCTGAACGTTAAATACAATTTCTATAAGCATTGCCACAGTGGGAGTGGGAGACTTCACTATAAACAGTTCCTGGCCGTGTTTTTCACTACTTCTTGCCGGCTTATATTAAAGTGATACCTCTATATACCGTTTCCTGGGTCTATTTACACGATCGTTCAGTTCGTTGATTATGATAGTAATAATAATTCAGAGCTAGTCACTTTCTTGAACATTCATCAAGAATAACTTGCTACTATCTGTCTAAAAATGAAATGTTTCACGTTCCAGGAAAGCTAGCTAAATTTTAATACAAAATGGGCTCAGCTCACCTGGAAGTCGGGAAGCTTGTTGGTGGGGAACTGTGTAATGACATCACCGTCATGTGACAGACGTCATGGTCGGCTATCAGACATCCCCTATGTACCCTAGAAAGGAGCGATTGCTTTTGATTTAAAGCTTAAAAACAGAACATTTTTCACAAATTGTTAAAAAATAAGTAAAAAAGTGGCTTAAAGTAAATCTTTGATGAAAATTTCGTGAGTTTAATAGTTCAGTACCATGGTGAAGAGTATGAACCTGAGAGGTATGAAGAGCATGTGCAACCTTACAAGGGTAGGGTGATAGTCTCTCGTTCACGCTTCAGCAATATGGCGGTCGATGTTGGCATGTGGAACGTTCTTGTCATGGGTTTTGCTTTCATGTTCATGTTCACTGCGTTTCAAACGACAAGCATGATCGAGGTAAATATATTAATTGTCTTTTCTAGAAGTTACTTTTAATATTAGATAGGCTGGACTTTCCTTATTGATGGTTTTCGTCGAATCGAATCCATGGCTTTCCTGTGTTTCCTCTTGTGCTGTAGCTGTCTTGTGTGACATGGTGCGAATCTGGCCAACACAGTGAGCTTACACAAGCTTAAGTCACTTATAGATAAAGAAAGAACTCTTCTCTAAAATTGGAATTAAAACGGCACTGATGTGCCTTATATTTTAGGTCCAATCAATCAATCTTTTAGTGTTAGGAGTTTTTAAGCTATTTTAAGAAATATAAGCTTTGATCCGGCTCTCACGTCACATTTCTGCCGTGTCGTGTCAAATTCAATTCAATGAATTAAATTCAACAGCAATTCGATGTCTGAATCGGCTGCTGCATTTCAGGCACATGTTTGACTGGTCTTGCCGCATTCAAAATATTGAATACTGAACATTGAAAATATTTTCTGATGACTGACATACCCGACAGTTTGACACAAGTGTAACGTATGAATCGACAGTTGCATTTCTGCCGCACTTAATTGAATTCAATTTGACGTGGCAGAAATGTAGTATATGAACAAGGCCTGATATGCTTAAAGTCAGCACACAGGTGGGGACTAGTCCCAGTGACTAGTCCCTGCAACAAGTTGCTGGGACAAGTCCCATCGGGTGAACTGCCCATTTTTGCTTCAAAATGTAGTCACAGGAATCAACTTTGGTCCTTGTGACTAGTCCCATGCATTCACTCCAGTTTGAAGTTTTCGGACAAGTCTTCTTCAGGTGAACTGTTCATGGGACAAGTCCCTGCCACCAGTCCCAAGTCGTAAACCTTTCAGGGAACTATTTGCAGGGAGTAGTCGCAGGGACTAGTCCCCTGGTGTGTGGCAAGCTTAAGTAAAAAAAAATTATGAATTATCTGAAAGTAGAGTTCTGCATTGTTCAGGTGCATAAATGTTTAGTGGCTGCATGCCAATGAAACCTCTGTACTTTTGACCAGTGATTGCACTGGACAGAACTGAACTATTCAGTCAGGTCAAAAATTATTTGTTTCAAATTATGATTTTGTTGCTGAACTCTGAAGAATTGTCTTCTATATGTATGAGGGTTATACAGGGGGGTCTCTGGAACGAGGTACACCAGCACGACATTTTCATACTTGGCTCCGTAAATTTCTATTAAACATTTTGATGAATACCGGTAATCTGAAGTTTGGGGAAATGCACAGGCCTAAAACTTTGAGAAGTGTCTTATTTATTTATATTCTATAACATCACAATTTCTTAGCGTTTTCCACTGGATGGTTTTGTTTATTGCATAACAGTGAAAACAATCTATTCATTGACAAGTTCTTCATGGGTCATGCAAAACCTTCAGTTCTTAAATTCATGTTTCACGGAAAATAAAATCAGGTAATCATGTATCAATGGAATACCTCTGTGTGACCCTCTACTACATGTATGTACTGGCTTCAGTTAAAATTACTCTGGCTGTTTGGTTGTTGTGGGTGCTCAGTGTTAAAACCAAAAAAAATTGAAAGCATTTAGCAGCCAATCAAAATTGCCTTTTCTTGTGGCTTACAATTACACTCATCTGCTACAACAGGATTGGTGAGATCACAAACAAACTCAGACGTTATTTTATAATCATGCTGTGATTGGCTGAAAACTCTCAGGTGGTCTCAATATTAAAGTCGTGGCATTGTTAATTTCTTAATTATCAAAATGTAAGAGTAATTCTATTTGGTTACACCAGCTCATGCTAGTCCTGTGTTTTTATTGTATATTATGTAGTAGCCTGCATAGCAAGTGTTTCTGTGGGGTTCAGGGGCAAAGAATTACCGCGTGAAAAAAGATGGGGGAGGGAGAGGGGAAGGAAGGAAACGCTTGCAGACAAACCCCTGGATTTTGAAAACCGCCTACTTTGCCTTTCATGCCTGACTGATTTCATGCTGTCATCAAGCATTCAAGTCGCGTTTGTAATCCTTGTGCTCGCAAGATTCGAAATCTTGGATCACTGTATTTTTCTGTCTAATAAGGATCATACAAGGTTACCCTAGTTCCAATCGTGAGCGGCAAAGCCACTCATCAAAGCCAGCGCGTCTGGATACTGTGTAAACATTATATTGCAAATAATTAATTTCAATCGCGGTTATCGCAGCTTTGTAACCAAAAAAACCCACATGGACCCATGGTAATACAAGGTATAATTATATGGCTAGCTCCGTGAGCGGGCAAGATGGACCAAATCGCGTGCTGTGATTGGCTACCCGAGCGGGCAAGATGGAGCCATCTTGCCCGCTCGGGACTACCCGCTGCATCCCAAAAGCAAAATTTCACCAAAAGCCATATAATAAATCCTTTATTGACCAAGTTTGTTCGGTCAAGATGGCTGGATATTGGCCTCGTACAAATTAGCCAGTCAACTTCTACATGGCCAACTCCAGTAAAAAAGGGTTTGCGAGACACACCAGAGGGAAGAAATTGGTGCGTGTATTATCGCCTGTGACAAGACAAACAACGGAAAGTCTTTGAAATTTAGGCAGGAGAGGCTTCAAAAATCTGAGAAAGAAAATAACAAAAATAGTGTCGCACTGTCGTGATTTGAAATCCTAAAGCGTTGGCATTGCACTGCAGGATTTCCACCGTACTATCAAACCTCGTGACTAAAGCCTCAATCGGCGAGAAATTCTTAATCCTATGATCGACACATGTCATTAATGTTTGACTAGTCCAGCCACTCAAGAGCCCCGTTTGCTGGCGAATGGAGGTTTTCAAAATCCAAGGGTTTGTCTGCAAGTGTTTCCTTCCTTGCCCTCACCCACCCCCTGTTTCTTATTTTGACTCTCGCCCCAATTTCACATGGGCAAAATACCGTTCCTTGGTCTTTCTTTGCTCCCCAACCCCATGGAAACGCTTGCTACGCAGGCTTAATTTTTATGTAGAAGTACATGTACAGCTTTTGGGATGCTCATTCACACAAGGACTGTTTTCTTATTATTTTCATGAATTACTTCTTCTCTGCTTTCAGCCTACAGTGTTACAGAGTTTTAGGAATAGCACCAACAAAGATGGTAAGTGAGAAATCATATAATGCACATGTACATGTACAGTGTATGTTTCTATGAGTAAGTCTGCATATCAGCCAAGTGGTCCATCAGGTAAGAGGTTATCCTGGTTTCTGTCGTATGAAGTGACTAGAATGAGTATTTCTACTCCCCCTTGAATGAGATTCTAGTCCATCACATCACAGGGTTAACCCCAGCATTAAGTTCGCCTGTACCCATTTATTTACTTGGGTGGAAGAGGTACAACTGTGAGAGTTAAGTGTCATGCCCAAGAACACAACACACTGTCCCTGGCCAAGGATCTAACCTGATCCAGAGACAAGCGCACCAACCATGAAGGCACAGCACCTCCAACAAGTATGAATACAATAATATTAACTACATGTAAGATAAAAGATGTTTTAAATGAGGCATATAATAGAGGTACATGAGTATCCTGTTATTACTACACATTCTCCGAAAAGCTTGTCTGTTTGTGGTTTCATTAAGAGCCAGGCACTGCGTAACTTGGCTGGCCTTGAGGATGATTATAATACCCCGGTTTGATCATCAAGAGGAACATTTTTCATGTAATTTAGAAGTTCAATCCAAAGATTTTTTCCCCTATGTGAAAATCACTTGCCCTCCAGTTGAAAAAGGTTGATAAAACCCCTGTGTGTACTCTATCTAATAAACAAGTCTGTCACTGTGATATTTTATGCTATGCAATTTTCAAGAACAATGTTGGAAACTATGAGCTGAGATTGGTTAAAATTAAAAAGGAACTTTAGAATGCAAGCCATCCTCTGTAGGTAAAAATGGTGGCTGGTATTGATATATAATTCTTAGCACACAAAAACTTTACTAATTTAATAAATGTTCTTGAAGTTGCACAGAAAAGTTCTATCATCTTCAAACCTAGCATACACTATTCGTACATGTAGTTAGCACAGGGACAAATATTGCCAAACATTAATATGCTTATTTATGTTTATGTTTCTTTTTCAGAAAAGATAGATGGATATGTCAGGTAAGGGGCAATCTTATCTTTTTAAATAGACTTATAAAAGGCAATTGAAAACAAAATTACCAGGCAAAAATAACAATAAAATATTTAAATAAAATTAAAAATTTGTTTGTGCAACTTTCCATAAAATGATCAAGTGTGCTTAACATCATCAGAAAAAATATAAAGTACTATTTAGCTGTCTTTGACAGTTGCTTAAACTGATTAAACCTTGTCTCATTCTAAGCAGTGATGGCAGTCCATTGTATATGAAAAGTACCATACCCTGGTCGCTGCTAACCCCAAATGCCCAATCTCCTACTACTACATACCTAAGAGACTTCTTTGTGTTACTGTACCTGCAGAGGCCAGTAGCAACATGCCATCATTTGAGTGTAGGCTGAAGCCAGGTTTCTTCTCAACATGTGCTTGATCACAAAGATATTTTTAAAAACACTAAAATTAATATAGTTTGTGTATTTTATTAATGTGAAAACAACAGCAACAACAAGTCATTAATTTGAACCAAAAGCCAAACATAACAATATAAACGAATCTGAACGATGAAGTAGACAAGTGAAATAAAATTCTCACACTCGCAACTGGCATTAGATACATGTGTCTCTACAAATGGAAGTATAAATTGTTAGTAATATTATTATGAAGGTGTCCTGGAGGCAAACTGAACAGTCAGGTTTTCTTAGTTATGAGAACTGTAATACTGAGTCAGAACATATTTTTTTATCAATATCATGTTGTTTAGAATGTAGATTTACTGTGTGTTCTTTTTATCCTTTTAGCCTGGGTATTATCTATGCTGTATTCACTGTGGCTAACTGGCTGGCACCCTCCTTTGTGGGGTTATTTGGACCAAGGGTCTCCATGATAGTGGGTGGGATCTGCTATGCGTAAGGGACTCCTTCTTTATTGTTATTAGTGTGTAAGATAAGAACAAATAATTTTAAAGAACTATTTTCACTTGAGTAAAGGGGGTAACTTTCCAAAGAAACTGTGGTACTGCGTTGGTGGGGACTATTACAAGATAATTTGGTTTTATCAACTGGGTTGATAATGGTCTTCGTAAAGAGATCAAAAACTAACGTTTCAAGCCTTAGCCCTCCATCTCTTGAAGCTAGCCTGTGTCCAATGATAGTTTATTTGTATCGCCCGCTTTATTTTATTAGTTTCTGCGCATAGTGTTTAGAGCAATTTTCAAAGCATTCTCATGCAATTTCCAAATGGCTGAAACCCCAATGCAATAATTATTAATTGTATAAAGTCACATAGATCCATTGTGTACAATGTTCAGGTGTGCCTGTAGTGATGATTTAGATTTAAAATTTGAGATCAGCACATGGTTTTGTGCTATATGTGCATGTTAAGGGACTGAAATGAGTCAGAGTTTTTGAATTGTGTACCGAGAGATGAAATTCCTAGGAAGAGTTATTCACCAATACTGCAATTATAGTAATATTATTTCCTTTGATTTTCAGTTTGTTTATAGCAAGTCTCATTCAGCCAAAAGCTTGGAGTGTGTACCTGGGCTCAGTTGTTATTGGCTATGGAGCTAGTGGTAATTTTCTTTGTTTTTATTTTAATGTGGCAAAAACAAGCTGAAGGTACAACATTAACTGTCAGCATTATTGATTTATATGGGGTGGACTGTTGTATTGAGGCATGATTGGTACCTTGTTCTTTACTAATTTTTGCACATACCGAATTTGGTGATTTCACGTTTTGGGAAAACAAAGGAGAGTGTGAAAATTAAACATACATTCAATTAATTATTATATACTAGATTTTGTAAGAAAACAATACTATGGATTTTTTAATGTTCTGAGTCATGGGTTCATTGGTAAGTGTTCAATTTCTATGATCCTTGAAAATACCAGGTTCCAATCCAGACCCTATGATTGATTAAAAGACAGTATAACTACAGGACAATTTTTTAAAACTGTTTTTCTCCCTAGTAATATGGACAGGCCAAGGTAACTTTCTAACAATAAATTCTACTCCTGAAACCATTTCAAGAAACAGTGGTATCTTCTGGGCTTTGCTACAATGTAGGTAAGTGTATTGATCAACAAGTGAGCAAAGCATACTGGAAAATCATTTCACTAACACAATATGAATTTTCATTGGCGCTAATACAATTATTATTAATTAGTAGTTTTCAATCCACCGTAAGGAAAAAGATGGCGTCTGTACATTTTACCACAATGCCTTGCAAACTAAACTAAGCCCACTGTGCATATAGAAAGATATCGTTTACTGACAGTCGTTCCTATCCTAACAGCATTGCTCTTGTCGAGTTTGAATGACTTACAATTTTTCTTTGTGCTTTTATACGCTCTTTTAGAGTTTTCTTGCGCAATGCATTATAGGTAAATGTACCGGTCGCTATCGTTTTCCTTACGGTGGATTGTCACAAAACCAAACCCAAAGTTTTCTCTCTGGCCAGTGACAAAAAACATAATCAGGTAATGCAGTAAACCAATTTAATTTCAAATTTGAAGCAAATTCATGTAGTGGACATGAAGTGCTGGAAAATGTGTTCATTCAAGTGACTCAGTTACAAATTATTGGTTATGGTTTATTTACCTCTGATTGGATGGCAAAGGAGTTGCATGTTTGTGGCATAGCTTAGTGTTAAATTTTGTAAAACCAATTAAAAGCAAATGCAAATAACTTTGATTCAACACACAGGTGAAATGGCGTGCACATGCACTGTATACAAGTCATGTACCTAATCATTTGAATATCCCAACCTTCCTGAAGAACACATCAAACATTATTTAGTAATATTGTTTTCGGTTGCATGTACAACTTTCATCAGTACATCTTTTCAGTCGTGGTTAGGTTTATTTTTTTGTTGAGTATGCAATCATGTAGGTCATTTGGAAATGAAATAAGAGGGCCATAACAGTGTGTAGTATAAACACGAGTGGTAGAAAGCTTGCATGCATATGATAAGTAGACTATTTACCATATGCATGCGAACTGTCTAGACCATTTTTGATTATATTGCCTGTGTTATCCAGAATATAAAAACATACATCTTTGTTATCATGTTTTTGCATTAAAGTTTAATTAAATTTACTACCTTCTTTACAGCTTGCTTTTTGGAAACATGTATGTGTACTTCCAGTTCAAGGATGAATCACAAACAATTAGTAAGTCAGTGTTTAGAAGTCTTGGTTATTACTTGGCATTTAGGGATGACTGTAACATATGGAAAAAGAATTATACAAGTATCATCATCATCTTCATTATCATCATCACCTGTCCTTACTGCACCATGCTGCAAATGAAGCCTATGGCACATGGCATGTACAATAATGGCTACAGCCCTCGCTCTGCAGCTCTCACTCTGCAGCCCTGCACTCTAGCTTTCTCTAGAGTGATTCATTGCCTGATTTCATACGTTGGGGGCCTGGGTACGAGTCTGTCTATTATGGGATTAACAACGCAAGACCCATATATTCAGAAAGAGCACACCGAGCTTTACAAAATCTTTAAGTTTCGTGTTAATTGGGCCAATATTGAACAAGATACGGCCATTCAAAAACTTCAAAATTTGCAAAGAAATGTATGGATTTCCGGACAAGTGTCCGGCAATCCATACATTTGTTACTAAATTTTGAAGTTTTTGAACGGCTGTATCTTGTTTGATATTGGCCCAATTAACACGAAACTTGAGGATTTTGTAAAGGTCGGTGTGCTCTTTCAGAATATATGGGTCTTGTGTTGTTAATCCCATAATAGACGGACTCATACCCAGACCCTCACGGTATGAAATCCGGCAATGGTGTGAGTAATAGTGGGTTTAGGTTGGTTGTAACAAAATTCCTAGTAAGCCAAGCAACTAAACCAGTGAATTTGTTTGCCCTGATAAATCTTTAGTTGTCTATTTATAACATTTACCAATAAACTCCAAACAAGAAGTGCAAAGTTCAAAATTACATGACTGCCATTGCTTTTTGGTGAAGCAAATTGACTCCTGTTAAAGAAAGCTCTAAATTCAAAATATACACTGTGTTTAGGTATTTTATGCACTGCATAACTTGAAGTAACAGTAAAGAATATAGTGAAAATTATTATTATTATTATTATTATTATTATTATTATTATTATCATTGCATTGTTAAACGTGATTTGAAATACATAATGGTAGCCTCTCCTTCCTGCTTTTAATTCAACAAAGTAGTAAAATAGTGAGTGAATGGTAATAAAATGAGAATTCAAATTCTCAATAAAGAAACAACAGTTCTCAATTTACAAAACATGTTTCGACATTCTCATGTCATCTTTTGTTGTAAATGAGCTTTTAATGGTTGTACATTTGAATATTAATTTAGGGTACGTCACAAAATCACGCTTCAAAACTTGTGTTACAATAATTTGAATAATATGAAATACGTGGAAAACAAAAATAACGTGTGCATAACAAGAACAGGAAAATGAAAGACAAAAAGGAACAACGTAATTAAAAGGAAAGATGCAAATCTAGATGCTTCAACTGTTGATTAAGAATAGGATTTTCCCACTTAATATGTAATGCCTTTTTGATCTTAATTTGGAATTTTGAGGTGACAGAATCTAAGATGGTGAAACATTCTGTCGTTTCTTTCTTGAGAGTTAACGTCACTCTGCTTTCTTTAGGGAAATACAGTTTAAATGGTTTTTATCTGTCTTAAAAATATGAATAATTACTGGTACATGTACATTGACTCATTGACAAATAATTTCAATTTATATTGACTTTGTAATAAATTATGTGTGTCTTAGGTGACTCTGTAAGAAGAACTGTGTATACAGTGTTTACAACTGTTTGCGGCCTAGGAATATGTCTTTTATTCCTTTTACGAAAACCAAGAGATCTGGTGAGAAATGAGTACAATGTCATAAAATTTTCATTTGAAATAAGTAATAATTTTCATCACTTGAAACATTATCATGTAATGTAATGGAACTGCAGCCACAAATGGTTAAACAGTCCATGTGTGAAAGATTTTGTTCAGTTGCTGGTGATTGTCAAGTGAAACGTGTCATCACTCTGTACTTAACTTGAGTTGTAAAAGTGGCTTTTTCTTTCTTTTCATCACAGACATCACATGGAGGTGAAAATGAAGACAAGGAGCTGAGTCAAAATATCAGGTGAACTGCTTCTCTTGCTATCTCATCACTTACTTCCAGCAAGTAGCCTTTGTCATTTACAAGTAAATCTACCTGGTACTAGAACTCTACAGTTAAAATTTTTACGTAATATAGGATTAATTTCATAAATTTTCAATCTTAATTAAGTATTAATCTTGTGTTAATTGTCTTTTTTTTAATCCTAGACCGTCCAGTGGTGGTACTGGGAGAAGAACTGCTTTAGAGTCATTTAGTGAGTAAAAAATCTTAATAATCTTTTATGATTTTTTTGTCTTATTTGCCACAGATTAGGAAACAATACATGTTTTTATTAATAAATAAATACCGGTAATTCCAAAAAAAGAGAAAAAGAAATTAAGTAGAGTACATGACTTGGAACCTAAGACAATATGATACTGTACATCATGAAGCTTTCTTTTGAGACAAATTGAAAACCAGAGTAAACTGTAACAATAGGTGGAAGGTATTTCAATCTCGAAGTTTTCCAAAAGTCTCACAGGGCTTTATTCCATGTATCCCTTCAGTTTCTGTAAGGTGCAATGTGGTATATTCTACCATTGACTATGATTGTGTTTCATGGCAAACAATGTACAAATACTTCATATTTTTCTCTGTTACTTTTTTTCACAGAAATTGCTTTGAAGTTGTTTTTTACAAAGGATATGTTGTTGCTCAGCTTGTGTTTTGCATACACTGGTGGGTTGGTATTTATTTCGCAAAGCTGTTGAAAATAATCCTAACTTGTAAATAACATTATGCTGCTGATTCAACTTTGTACTGATCAGGATTCTTCCAGCTTCCAAGGAGTCCTGTAGTTATTGCCTTTTTAGTAACCTGTGAACAATCAGCAATAATTATTGTGGATCTTACCATCCTTATGAGGACCTCACAGCCTGTACATCAAATTGTTCAACCTATTACAAAATCATTTTATTCAGATCTCAGCATTCTTTGTCTGTGTAATTTTTTTCCTTCTTTTTGGCTCCATGCAAAATTTTTCAGGTATTGAACTTACTTTCTTCAGTGGTGTTTATGGCACATGTGTAGGTAAGTTTCATCTGGGCAAACAGTGCAATACAGATTATTGTCAGGATGAGTACTGATAATTTTTCATTCCCACTTTTAAGATAAAAAAGAGCTCAATTTGGAATTAATTTGGCACAAGCCACTTTGACGAGTTTGACAATTTCAGCTTCTGAATATCTTACAATTGGGAATTAATCCAAATAAGACAAGAAAAACCGTATGATTTACTTGTTAATATTATAAACATGAAAAAATTTGTATGGAGGAAGTGCCGGAAGATCTTTCTTGAAGCCATTTTTTCTCATTTAAGAGAACTTTTTTCAAAGTTTGCACACAAAATTTTTGTCACATTTTACATGATATCATTGGCTTAGAAAATTTTCTATTCTATTACAGCCAATCATAATCGAGAATAACATTGTATGATGTGTAATTTGCACTGGTGTTACACTTGAACTGCACTGCTCTCAGCCAATTAGGATCAAGTAATTTTTTTCATGAATCTTATTTTACTTAATTATTGAGGGTGTCATAATTCAGGTACTTTTGAAGAAAAAAATCATTGTCAAACATTTTCCATAATTTTTTACCAACCCATTCAGTTTTATTAAGTTATTAGTATATAGTAATTTTTGTTATTAACTAAGTTGTTATTTACTTGTTTGAAGGCAATACAAAAAACTTTGAACATCCTAAACGTCAAATTGGACTGGTGGGAATGCTCATTGGTTGTGGAGAGATTACTGGTTAGTTTAATAGTTAACAACTATTCACCGAAGTGGAGGTGGCCAGTGGTGGATATTTACAGAGCAATGAAGCGGTGAGGTAAATATACACCGCTAGCCACCGACACTGAGGTGGTGCCATTTTTTTCCCCGAGTTTCTTGGAGGTAAATAGCACAGGATATTCGGAGTTTGACGAGCCAATCAGCAAGTGAAAGAGTGAACAAACTAACAAACTTACGAACAAGCAAAACAAGCAATTTACTAGAGATTGTACAAACAAGTACAAATCAAGTAAAAGCACTGATCACAATGACAATGTAAGGTATATTCCTCTAAAAAAATTACAATTCAAAGATTTGACCATCAGCGTTATAGCCACCCAGTGTAAACAAGTTAAGTACACGTCTAGAGGAAAATTGTCTGCATGCAGGTTGTGTTTGCAAGTGTTATTTAAACCCAGCATAGTTCTAAAGATACCTTGCTATCCCAAGTTCTTTCCTGTGGAAGTTGTGTATCACGTTGCACATGTGTGCATATAACTGTTTAACACAGACACTTCTAATACTTCAGACAGTATATGGTAGATTAAAACAGTTTCCAGCAGTTATGATGGGTCACTATTGACCACTCGTTACCACTTGATGCAACAATCAGGGTACCAATAAACTGCCCAGTTATTGGTGAACATGTTGTTATCATTTTTGTGATACAATGGGTTACCATAGCAACAATGCAATCTGCTATCAGCAGCCTTGATTACAACTTCAGGGGCTTAAAATTAAAAAAACAGCTCGGTGAATTCTTTATATTATCCAACTTTGATCAGCACGATTAAACACAACTTTTGGAAAAGTTTTAAAAAAATTCTGTACAGAGGGTTGTGAGCAACCTGAAGTTTTCAAATCTTTAAGGTCGCGCTGAACTCTAATGTGGAGATTTGAAACTTTTGCCAAAAGTTGCCTCTTATCATGCTTATTAAAATTTAGTAGTATGAAAATATCAATGTGTTGCTTTTGAATTATAAGCCCGTAAAGCTATAATTGTTTTTAGCAAATTATACTGTTGCTATGGTGACCTATTGGGTCACAAAAATGATAACACTGCATTCACCAATAACTGAGAAGTTTTTTGAATTATGATTGTAGCATCAAGTGATAAAGAGTGGTTATAATGACCCATCAAAATCTAAGTATTGGAAACTGTTTTGAACCACCTTAATGACGGTTCAATGTACTATCCTAATATTAATCACACACTGTCTCTCTAAGTGTAATACAATTTCTTGCTGTTTTCTCACAGGAGGCCTTCTTTTTGGTATTTTTGGCAAGAGAAGCAACAGATTTGGTAGAGATCCCATAGTATTGTTTGGAGCTGCTGTTCACTGGATATGCTTTCTGCTTATCTTTCTCAATCTTCCAGATAAAAGTCCTAAATATGCTATAGATGCAACTGAGGTTTATCATGTATTTTCTAAACCCAAGTGAGTACATAATATCATATTGACCATTTAGCTTTTGTTGACCAAATATGGAGCTGAGACTCATGTCAATGACAAACTTTGTTTATGTTTGGCTGGGATTTAAATAAATTTCAGTTAAAATTATTAACTTGGGTTGATAATCTACTGCATTCATCATGAGAAGTTTACTGCACATTTAACGAATTGATGTCAGTTTTTTACGCATCTGGCCTGTTTCTGATGTTGAATTTTGTCATAATATTGTCAAAGTAGCTGTGGATCCACAGACTACTTTGACAATGTTAAGACGAAATTCATTGTCAATAACAGGACAGACGCATTAAAAACTGACATCAATTTGTTTTTTACGATAACAAATAGTCGACTTGCCCTCGCGCTCTCGCTCGCTGACGTGTCGCAGGAATTCCAAATTCATGTGTCTGTCTGCATATTGACAATAAAAATTAACCAATGAGCGCGCGTGAATTTCTGCAGTTAGCGTAAAAAATAATTTGCATACTCTGTAAAACCATGTTTTTCTTGTCACAATGTTCTTTTGTTTACTCTGTACTTCATGTATGTACTTTCTCTGTGTGTACGTGTGTGTGCACTGGTTTCTGTATGGTGTGCCTCACTCATACTGAGAAAGGGCTGAACCCAAAAGGTCCAATTTATGCCAACTATTTGACACTTTCAAGAGCTTTGTCAGTATTAATTTATATCAAATGTAGTTCAGGATGGAATAGACAAAGCATTACTTGATTGCAGTTAGGTCAACTGCCACAAATATCGCATAGCTTTCGTTGCATCAAAGTGGCCAGCTCCTGAGTCTGTTAGTCACCTCCTTTTGGGCACAAGGCATGTACATATTATACTAGATTGACTTGAACAGAGAACACAAACCATATTGCACAGCAAGTTTTTTTAAAAGACAGTAAACAATTATTGGATGAGGTTTTTGTGATATATCCAGAATATCTGAAGCCGAAGGCCGAGGCTGATAACCCTTACCAAGACCTTGATTATTCTGGATATCACAAAAACTGAATCTAACAATTGTTTTATTATACGTTGAACGAAAAAAAGTTGAAGTCATGTTTTTGCTTCTTCACTGACGGCAAGCAACATAAAGTGTGCGAACTTGACATGATTACTCTTAGAAATCATGTACCATTGTCACACATGACATGATTACCCGTGACCTTGAGTGTCCTTGACATGATTATTATATAATCTGCAGTTATGACGTCATGGGCGCTTATTTCGAAAATCCACTGTATGCTTTCGGCCAATCAGAAAAGAGTTAGAGAGTTCAATGTATAAAAATATTGATAAATTTATACATGTTTGATGATATCTGCTTGTCTGGTAATTTTTTTCAGTTTGCCTGTTGCCATGCTTTGTGGTTTCCTTCTTGGCCTAGGTGACAGCAGCTTTAATACACAGGTACATCTAATTGCACCCATGTATTGTTTATTGATCGTTATTCTGTATCAGCAGTCTGTAAAACAACTGACAAGAATAAAGTTATTGTGAAAATTACTGTTAACTTATGGGCATCTATTCACTCTATAACTATATGGAATCTAGTTTATCCATTGTCACAACTGTAGTTGTGGAATACAGTGGAACATAGACAACTATTGATCACACCATTGAGATAATCACCTCGTTATTAAAGGGGCAGTCTCACCAAGATTTAGTGATACATGTACTTCAAAATCCAGTTAATGTGTTGTTATAAATCTAAAGTGTACCGTACTAGTTACAAATTAAAGTTGTTTACAACTGTTGTGGCTACAGATGAGTTATAAAAAAGTGGTCTAAAATTTGATAACGTTGGGCTGATGTTTTTAAGTTTAACATTGTTACTTGGAGGAGAATCACTAAAAATCATTGATCTCTAACAGATTGAATTTATGCCTATTTGTTTTTTAAAGGTTATTTTGTTGATCAGTGAGTGGACCTTTATGATTCTAGCAAAGTTTGCACAAAAACATAACCTACCTCTTGTGATACTGCCCAAGCCTTTAACATATCTCTACTCTTTTCAGTCCAAGAAAGCTTAGTCAGTCCTTTACTTCTCTTATTAAGAAGCTCTTTAAGGGACCACAATTTGATTGTATTAAGGAGATTCTAATGGTATTTTTTCCTCTCAGATATACTCCATTTTAGGCTATCTTTATGGAGATGATAGTGCCCCAGCTTTTGCATTATTCAAATTTGTACAGGTTTGTTTATGCTTCATGTTGTGAGCATACCTATTTAGTTCTTGTTCTGAATCAGATCATTACAAGCACAGTAATGTCTTTCCATCCTCCTTGTTTGAAAAGCGCTATTTAGGGTATGCTACATTTTAACTTGACTTATCACTGGTGAACAGGTAATATATATGAAACTTAGGAGATGACTTTTTACTTTTATGAATTACCATCAGTAGTTCTCTTAAATTTATGAAATTACAGCGATATCCTTGAAGAGAAAAAAAGCTACACTACCATTAGCCTTATATAAGAAATAATGTAATGATTGAAGCTGATTACATCTCCAGCATAATGCTTTTAGCGATAAAAAGTTAATTAGTAGGCTAGGCCTTGAAATAATTTTCTGGCCAGCACTGGTCAAGTTGTCTGGTCGAATCTATATTTGCTCGGACAAGAAACGATTTTGGCCAGACAAATATAAATTACAAAGCTAGTTAGTAACAAATACTACAGAAACAATAAGGATTTAAGTCAAACCTCCCCTCCCCACCCCACAATAGGAATAATGTACAGCTTAATTTAGAACTAGCTGTGAATAAAAATTTCCTTTGAAGTGTAAAGGACTGGACATTTCTTCCAACAGTTTCACCGGACAAAACTAAATTTTGACCAGACATTGTCCATTGACTAGCCAGTTATTTCAAGCCCCATTAGTAATTATTAGTAGCTGAATGTATGGCTTGAATTACTTTTTCAAATATACAGTAGGTGAAGTCTGCATACAAGCCAGTTGTGGCCTATCAGGCTGCCTGAGCTTATACTAGTTTTTATAGCATGAAGCGACTAGGGGTATTTCTACTCCCCCTTTGATGGGATGCCAGTTCATCACAGGGTTACTCCCAGCATTAAGTTCACCATTACGCATTTATACACCTGGGTGGAGAGAGGCACTGTGAGAGAAAAGTGTCTTGCCTATGAACTCAACACAATGACCCTGGCCAGGGCTCGAACCTGGACCACTTGCTCGGGAGTCGTGCAAACTAACCAGTATTTGCTACTTAATCTTTTGTCAATGATACCTCTTTTTCTTTTACAGTCCCTTACTGCAGCAATTGCATTCTTCTACAGCCTAAAGCTTGTCCTCAAATGGCAGCTTCTTATTTTAGTGAGTCATTTTTATTTATTATTGTGAATAGTTTTGACAATAAAACTCTTATGAAGTGGATAGACTGTCATGTGCAGCACTTTCTCTACAAAGAATCAGCTCTTGTTGATAGGTTTGATGCACTTGCCATAACCTGAGATGACAAATTTGTACTTTTTTCATACAAATATTACAGTAGTGTCATTGGTTTCATAACTGGTGACATTTTGTTTGAAAAGTAAATACATTAGGCCATTTTGTATTGTGGATATTGAAACTGAAACTAGCTTGGAATAGAGGCTTATGCAGGGGAATATCCTTGAAATTAGATAAATGTTATGTACATTTGAAAGGACTTCATGTGTCAGTGCAATGCTAAGAATACGGATATGGCCTATTTTGTTGTTATGGAAGACTCGCTACAATGGGTGGTCAGGTATATGATGAAGAAACACATCCTGTAGTCCTTTATTTGTTGCCCTACTGCATACATGAATTAACATATAGCAGGTCTACCTTATGGGAGTAGACTGTGCAACCTGCCAAAGACCTGTGCACTTGAATGATGTGTGCCAAGAAGGTCAACACCTTTGTTGTAGGGTAGAAGAGCATGAAATCTGTAAAGGAACATAAAAACTGTTCCAGGTAAAAAATGAAGAAAAGTAATGTATTCTGTAGTCCATTTTCCTGTGCACATGAAATTAAATTACCCTAATGATGTCCCAAATCATGTTAAAACTCAGGCATATCAATTAGTTTTCCTGGCATGCTTACCTTAAAGGACACAGGTCCCCTGAGAAGGCATGCTTATATATTGGTGTCTCACTATTAAGGATTGCAGCATCAATGAATATGATTCTGTTTTGCAGGTTATTTCTTCATTCTTTGGTACAATTGGATTTTTCATAGTAGAATGGAAAGTAAGAAGAACTGCAAGGCAGGGATATGTTCCTATTGCAAGTTAATGTCCCTTTTAAAAAAAAATTAATATATTATTTTACTTACCAGGTGAGACTGTGTTGTTTCACAAGTGAGGGCATCATTTTGAATTCATACTTGCAGAGTTTGCTATGAGCTAATGTTGTGTTAAAGGAGTTCAATTACTGTTTTTTACGATAACTAAAGAAATTCATGCATGCTCATTGGCTAATTTTTATTGTGAATATGCGGACAGACACATGAATTTAAAATTCATGAGACACGTCAGCGAGCGAGAGCGGGAAATTCGCCAATTTGTTATCATAAAAACAAATTGACGTCAATTTTTAAATAGATGCGTCTGTCCTGTTATTGACAATGAATTTTGTCATAACATTGTCAAAGTAGTCTGTGGATCAACTCGACTTCCGCCTCGTGGATCCACAGCTACTTTGACAATCTTGTGACAAAATTCATGATCAATAACAGGACAGACGCATAAAAAACTGACGTCAATTTGTTCAATTTTGAGCTATTTTGGCCATGTACAAAAGTATCTTTAAATGGAAGAGAAAAACTGAAAATGGTTGTTAACTAAGATAGAATAACATCAAGAGATAAGAATAAAACATAATGGAACAAGGATGGTTAAATATGAAGAACACACTGGTTACAAATAACAAAGTTAAAAATTTAGGCTAAATGTTTCAAGATGTACAAACGGTGATTTAGCTCCTTTAAGTTTGTTATTCCAGTAATGAAAGTGTTCCATAGAAACTTAGTGGCGGTGCAAGTGGGAAGGGGAGGAGGGTGCGACTAAATTTGTCTTTTCTTAACAATATTTTGCATAAAATGTTCTGAAAACAGGAGGAATCATTATTTGTCATGTATTCAGGAAAAAAGGACCTCTCAGGAAGTTGTATTTTTCACAAAGTTCTTGAATAGAATTGTTTTTCTATGGACATGATTGTAAGTCAGAGTTTTAAAGTACACTATACAGAAATTTTTTTTCAATGCCTTTGCTTTGGTTTGCTATTCATTTGCAGATCTATGTGGTCAAATAAATTTATATTAAGTTCATTACAGTGTTACTTCACTCTAACCAAGGCCATCCTGCAAAATTTTCCACAGATTTAACAAATAAAAATTGTAGCGGTTTCTTTGATTACAATATTAAAACTTTGAAAATACCAGTGGTAAATTTGCAAAGAATTGCTTACACTGTAGGTGGCCATGGTCAGAGAAGTCACACTGTAATAATTTTTGATGACATGCAGTATTTTTCAAGGCTTACTACTAAATTTGAAAAGAACAATTTCATGTATCTAGTGTTCTTTTGACACTATATACT
>JAHPZR010049788.1:0-15000 GCA_019787425.1 Platygyra sinensis | reverse complement strand
GGAATCTTTTCGGGCCCGTAAAGCCATTTTAGTTAATCTGTATCTAAAAACGAAGGTGTATACGCCTGACACTTTTTGTATGAAAGGCTATCTCTGTTCATATTAAAGGAGCACAGTCACGATATTTTGAGTTATTTTGACCATCGACAAAATTACCATTAAATTGCAGGAAATCCGAAGAAATACTTGACGAAGATAGAAAAACACCAGAGATAATAATAAACCATAAAGGTCGGCACACACGATGGGACTAGTCCCTGCGACTAGTCCCTGCAACAAGTAGCAGGGACTAGTCGCATCGTGTGAACTGCTTTAAAATCGTGGGACTAGTCGCAGGGACCAACTTTAGTCCCTGCGGCTAGTCCCACGAATTCAAACCAGTTTGAATTCATGGGACTAGTCGCAGGGACCAAATGTTGGTCCCTGCGACTAGATTTTGGGGCAAAAATGACCAGTTCATACGATGCGACTAGTCCCTGCGACTTGTTGCAGGGACTAGTCCCATCGTGTGTGCCGACCTTTAAGGAACAAGGATCGTTAAGGATGGCGAAGATTGACACGGATTACAAACGACGAAATTGAAAAATTTAGGCTAAACTTTTAAAACCGCTCAACCATGACTGTGTTCCTTATACGTGAATAAAATATTTTTGTAATCATAAGCTTCGAGATTTTGCTATGGCTTTCCGGGTGCAAAAACTTTTCGGGACCTTCGAGAAACTGGCGCTGGGCTCGAATCCGGACAACTCGATCCCGAGACGAGCGCGCTAACCAAAGTACCACATTCACCAATGAACGACACTAGCGACGGGGTCGTAGTCTAGTCCGAGTCGTAATCAGAAGCGTAGAGCAATACAATTCAGTGTAAATCAAACCGACGGAGTCGGAAGCAGAACACTGATTCTGCTTTTGACTCCGTCGCTTACAATTATAAGACAAAACTGCATTGTTGGAGTCGCAAGCAGAAGCGGAAGAATAAACCAATGACAATGTCCGACTCCGGGCCTTGCAATTGGCTGATTCCTCTGCTTCTGTTTTAGCTTCCAACTCCGACAAACCAGTTTTCACTGAATCATAAGCGACGGAGTTGTGAACGGAATCGGAAGAAATGGAAACGTTGTGATCCTTCCGACTCCGCTTTTCGATTTTACGAGGTCACAAGGCCTCTTACGACTCCGACTACGATTCCGTCGCTTCTGAAAACCAGCCTTTAACCTTCACAGCATGAACAATTGCCGAGTATTGGACAAGCTTGGTCATGCAAATTCCTGGTAACAAATAGTCGACAATTTGGCTATAGCTCTGGATGTTGTCACTTTTTCCGAAAAAGGTAGCGAGGCTTGAATGCTGTTCCATTCCCCACGGAAATTTGTCTGATATAAAATAACTTATCAATCAGGCCGCGTAACAGCTATAAGCAATGACCCCCGTCCCCCACACCTACTGGGTCTGAATAGACCCAGGAAAAGACAGAACGTAACATTTCGAAACTTATTTGTCTCTTACGATAACGTATATTTTTAATCAGTTCCAGGAAATACGCAGATACCAGGCAGTCCACACTTAACTTCCTATTTCAAAGACAGCAAAAAGATATGGATGGTAAACAAACCTCAACGAAAAGTGGAGTTGACACATGCTTACAAACTTTGGTGATTTAAAACACATCGACATTTCCAATGACCAACACACCACCGTTCGTGAACTTTAGTTTTATTGAAACAGAAGAATAGTACAGATAATATTGTTACAATCTACAGTTTGCAAACAAAAATAATAATGTTAAAGGGTTGACACAAGAATTCCAAGATTTTTTGACGGCAATGAAAGAAAATTGCGTTGAGCATTTTCGTTGATGCACCAATGTCTGACCATCGTTGCAACGACCAGTTTAACAGATATACTGTATTTCTTTTAAGGTTTACAAGCCTACCTGTGAAGCCCGCGTGTAAATAAGGGTTAGTTTACCACAGAATATACTACTCATACAGTGAAACTATCGAAAACTATTAACTGAAAGAAAAAGTCAGCCAACGAGAAAACACAAAACTAAAATATTACACTAAAGAGAGAGTAAAGTATGGCCTTAGCTGTATTACACATAGAGCTTCACATGCAAAAGGTAAAGAGATTCAGTGCTGGAGACAAAGCTCAATACCTCAATGTTCAAGAGAAGCTTCTAAATTATTTCAGAAAAAAATATGATTGTTTCTAATCAGGTAGTTACTTTTGCGTGTATAAAGGAGAACTTTCTGTCGTAAACTGACCATGTCTCAAAGTTCGCTGAAATAGTGTTATTACCAATTATTATTTTTGGACATCCAACCCAGAGAAGAGCTGCTAACGAAAATACGTCTTAACCCGACAATACTTCTGTGTGTTTTATTGAACATCAAGGAAAAGTCAGTCTTGACGTGATTTCCCAATCCCCACCCGCATTCAGGCTAGAATACTAAAAACAGAAAATACATACACGGTAAATTCCAAGAACACAATCTCTCTTTAGTTCCTTAGTGCTTCTATCCCTGGTATATTCGTTTCAGAGATTCAGCTTGTGTTAATGTGCTCCTTTTAAACTGCAAAACATTTTCCACTTCTTCAAACCTTTCTACCACTTCTAACTTCCTTCTTCTCCAACAAATCCAAAAACTCTACTTAATTGGTTCCTTGTTCGCTAATGACATAATAGACTTCCCAATGTCCCATTCGACCACAGTCGATTCTTCATCCCTGCGATACTCGCATTTAGTTACCAGTCTGTCGACTCCTTTTCATCACCTATTTTTTCACTTCATTCCTGATCCATATTATCTTGTTCCTTGCCCTTTCTCCACACCAATAACAATCAGTGCGACAGTCGAGTCTTTCGTTGAAAGCTGCTGCACGCCTTGGTTTGCCACATATTCCAAAGATTGCGTTTGCGCCGAATCACATCACAGTCTGTTATTCCAATGCATTGACACTGCTTACACAACAGCCGATAGAAATGTTCAAGTTCCATATGCCTCTTTTTCCAACATCCACGTCGAAGCGCTTTACCCCAAGGGGTCTTGTTCCGTTAATCTCAACATTACTATCTTATCCTTGTCCAGTAACCTGATCCTTTGTAATTAGAAAAGGAATACGTCCCGTTAACGTCAGACCACAAAGGACTCGTTATCCAGTTTCGTTCGCGATTCGTCTCTCTTCTTAAGTCTACATCACCACTGTTTGAAATTACTCGTACAAAGCAGGAGGAACCATTCTCTCTTCCATGAGAGTATTTAAAAAGCTCTCGCTTGAATTGCTCCATCTGTAACCATGTAATCAGTCGCTCAAGTGTGGTCTAACCCCCTCGTCTTTGCCAGCTTCTCTTTTTTTTACCTTCTTGTTCTGTTATTTCCTTTGTTGTAACTAGCGTAATGCTAAGGCGTCCGTCAAACAGACCATGAGGTAGGCACTTCTTTAGCAAGCCATCAGCAACGGCTCTATGCGTGAGGCAATTTGGAAGCCGAGTGCCGCTCATGCCGTTTGATCAACTATACAACACAACTTATATAATAATACACTAGCATAAAAAGTAGTTAAAAAACTATGCAATAAAACAAAATCATATATTTTAATGACAGCACGATTCCAAATGATAATTTCATAGGGCTGCCTTTTGCACACACTGCAAATTGTGACAAAGTACACTTATTCCACGAGCTATAAGCCATTTTTTTATACACCAAACAAAATAAAATTCTTCCGCTCTTAACGCCAATACTGCTACTTCTATTTCAGAATAAAACTGCGAAATTCACTTAGGATTCTCTCACGCAACAAAACTCTCTTCGTCCATGTCGTTTGTGACAATTCAATACAACCTTATACTGTCAAGCTTCATTCTTTCATGTTAAGCGTCACTCGATTTTTTCTTGGCACCCGCTGTAGAACCAAACTGTCAAGATTCTCCACCACAGTAGGCCAAATGGTATCGAAAGCACTCATGATTTGTGGTACATTTTTCCAGGAGGTTCTCACACATTCTTCAACTAGCGATGCACACTAACTTCATGTGCTGGATATTCAGAGAACCAAAATTTATCTAAAAGCTTTAGTGGTCTTTAATGTTGCCACGTCCAGCATTAAACGTGTCACCAGGTGTCAAACCAAGCAGTATCTTGTAATGTTCCATCGTCCAAATTCTGCCAGCGCTGCAGAACCAGTGTCAAAATTCTCCGCCACAGTACGCCAAATGGTATCGAAAGCACTCATCTGTTTTGTGGTACATACTTCCAGGAGGTTGTCAGACATTTTCAACAAGCGATGCAAACTAACTTCATGTGCTGTTCAGAGCACAACCAAAATTTATCAAACAGATTTGACCGGTAGTAGTCTTTAAACCTATTTCCTTTAAATCAAGGTTGTGTTGCCACGTCCAGCATCAAATGTGTCGCCGGGTGTCAAGCCAAGTAGTGTCCTGTAATGTTCCATTGTCCAAATGCTGCCAGCGTTTTCTAAATCTTGTGATGCTTACATTGTTCTCTTGTTCTTCCTTGCGTCATTATATCGCGTTATATCTCAAACTAAACTTTTACTCCGCAAAGAGGAAAAAGAATCCTGTCTTCGACTGCCTCTTTAAACATGAAAGCGACTCTCTATTGAACCTTTTTAGTTCGCAACTGTAGAAGCAGATATTTCACAAAAGTGATATCATTCAGTTACAACATGCGCGAGCCACTTGCTCGTGACTTTCTTAGTTTTTACATGCAACTCGAGTCTTTTAGCCTTTTCACCTGCTTCCTGTATATCAAGTTGTCACGTGACTTTCCAAACTTTCAAACACGTTTTGCCACGAGGCGACTGAAGGAGTCATCTCTGAAAATGACATACTAACACCTACTCTCTATAAATTCTAACGATATTCACGCCTTTATTAATCCACTTTGTATTCCAACAATAAAAAAGTTGAACTAAATTTTTACTCTGCAAAGAAAGAAAAATCCAATGCCATGATAAATATTTTTAAACCTTCTTCACTGCAAAAACACTCATTACACAAAAATTACTATCCTCAATTGAAATCTGTACAAGCTCCTCGCTCGTGATTCTTCCTTCCAGGGTGCGTGTTCACAGCAAACGCCCACATGACTCATCCAACTTGAAAAAACAGGTTTTTCATTTGTTGCACACAAACGTATCCAATTAATCTTCTCGGTAACATATATTCCTTCCTGTCCAATCTTACAACGCCCAGCTTTTACGAATCCATTTTCGTCCAGCATCTCAAATCTAACAATCGCTCTGAGCACGTGAGTACTTTCTTTGAAACGACCAAGGAGCCACGCAATGCTTGAAACACAAACACAAAACGCTACAAATACTGACACATTACCATCCTTCATGTACACAGAAAGGACTGGAACTACGCCACTGATGACGTCAATGGACCGTTCCATGGCGTCCAATCAAACTGAAGGATCTTCCCGTCAACCAGTGAACGGGCTCAAAAGAAAAATAATGAGGCTACCATTCCCCAAAGGGATGGTGGCTGACAAGTAAGAATGAAACAGAGAAACACAACGAAAGCACGCGTGGCAGGTAAAAAAGATGAAGGTTGCATTATGAGAACTTGCATTCTGTCTTAACCGTCTTCGTCCCCTAGAAACTGTCTTTTCCCTGATTTCAATGCTGTAAAAATTTGGTAAAAGGTTTATGTAAACACTTCAATAAGTCAAAAATAAAGCACCGTTATACAGGTGAATGACAACAACAGCCGCGGGCTCAGATTTTTTTTCTTTGGTTTTCTAGCTTAGCGACAGCTCTTCCCATGGGATGAATGTCCAAGACAATAGTCATCACAGCAGCAATGTAACAACAGTTGAAAGTGCTGCTGTACAAGTGAACAAGTAAAATAAACCCGAAGTCTTTAGATGTTGAAATGTTAAGCGAATACGAGAAGACATTTCATTTGTAATGACTCACTGCTTCACATCTCACCATCAGCACAAACGAAATAGCAGAGCTTTGCCTCACATTAAACCACACTAGAGATCTCTTGGTAAAACATAACTTACTATGACAGAAACTAAATTAACATATAGAACCATGCCATTTCTTTTAAAATTTTCAGTAAGGAAATCAAGTACAAGGACCTTCTTCACACAAATACTACTTTGTACCAATTTAAGTTGAAGTTGTTGCGAAAATTGCAACTGAGAAATGAAAATAAATGAAGCTGTAACGTAGTGTCTTAACCCTCTCACAGTCAGAGTGAAAACCTGAGTCAGATTATTTCATGCGGTACTGCTTGTTTGTTTCGCGACTTAAAATGTGAATTTTGTGAGATCTTGGAAACTCGCCACACTTATAGTGAACACATTGAATATCCTGCACGAGAAAGTAAACGTTCAATTGTAATCAAACACCACCAGCATGGAGAAAACCATGCGATTATGTTAGTTCACTTACATAAAAATCAAGGCCATATGGCAAATAAAGGACATCAAAAACCAACGCACTAATTTTCTGTCAGGCTTTCAGGTTATCTCCACATACTCAACTCATGCTCCCCACAGATGTGAGGACTCTTGTTCTAAGATTGACTTTTTGAACCTTTTGACTGAAAACCTTCTGATGGGTTCTGTTTGTTTAGACTATTCAAAATTTTAGTATCGTGCGAGTGAAATAGGCAATCTGGATTTTTCGCCGTTTCGCCTTAATAATATGGCAATCCCGCCAGTTGATGAAATCAAACAGAGTCAAGCAGAAAGTTGCCAAAGAGCTATCTAAAAGTGATGAAAAAGAAACCAAAAAAAAATCAACTTTAAAGTGCAGACGTACATTTGGGAATATGCAAGAACAAAAAAACACAAGAGAAAATAACACCGAAGTTACAATAACTACAGATAGAAAATACTGACTATTCTTCCACTAACTTTTTGAAAAAACAAAGACTTCCTCATTTGGCTGGTGTCTTGCTGAAATTAACAGCTAACTTGACTTTTGGCCCTGAAAACTTTTTGGGTTTTGCTTTCTTGTCATCAGAAGTCTTACGCTCAACAACAGGCCTTTCTACGCTTTCACCTTCAAATGATGCAGCCAGGTTTCTAGGCAATTCAGATTCTAACTTGCAGTTGGAAAGGATGTCAGCTTCCACTTCAGAGAGTAACCGCACTCCGGTCTTCCGAGGGGATGGACTTGCTTGTGCTTCTGTGACGCTTCTTACATGCACGTGAGCTGGAGACACAAACGACATCTCCAAATCTTTGAGGTCAGCTTCTGAAGCGGAGTGTCTTTCTCTAGGAGACACCTTGTAGCTGGGAAGTGGCGATGTTGAACCATTGTATTCACCTGACAGTTCGTTTGAGTCTGCTAGTAACTCACTCAAGTCCCCGCCCGGGCCAGCATCACTTAGTGGGTTAGGAAGTCCCATGTTGTCAAAAGCTGCAAACAACATGTCCATGTCAAACTCTGTAAAAGAAATCAGATCCCCTACAGGGGGTGGCTCGGGAATTGCAGGTTGCAGCTCTGGCTCTGGAAGGGATTCGGGCACGGGTGCCATCAACCAATCCTCAGTGACTGCCACGTCTGGAAATGTCCCGGATGCCTCGCCATCAAGAATTATCAAGTCTGCATAACACAAAATGGATAAACTCGTCACGAAAGAAGCGTTAACATAAACAAGTTGCCAAAAGCAACGTTATTCAAGAGACATTTTTCGTGTTTTCGTGGTGTTAAGGTAACACAAGTGGACGTTTAAGAGAACGAGAAATAATGTGGGAGACACAGGCCCACAGGCGAGTGTTTTCACAGCATTTTTGAGTGCTTCTTCAACTCAAAAAAGTGTTCCCATGACTGGATAGAACCACAGAAATAATGTTCTCCATTTTTCTAGAACACACCGTGGGAAAAATAAACTGAGAAAATCCGTGACTTGAGTAGTTCGATTATCAAAATGTTCGCGCCAACATTACGTCAACAGCTCATGCTAGTTGTGCATTTCGCCACGACTTAGATGACAACCTACCTTCTTCTTCTTTGTCGTCAATGGTAACTACAACTTCATCATCTGCAATAAAAGCAAAATTTGACAATGACATGGTTATTTGGCCACCGAATATCGGTTTTGAACGAGTGGAATAATGGTGCTAGCTGTAATTTAATTTATCTCACCTTCTTCCACGTTGACAGAAGCAGAGTCAGTTAAATTACAGCCCTGTAACAGTTCCTTGCTCTGCTTAGGATTTGTATCTGTGCAAGATGGACAAAACGGGGTGACACGTATGAAAAAAAAATTACAAGGGATTTTTCATTTACTCGAGGTAACCTCTTCTGCAGTGTTTTGGCCTGGATGTTGCGAAACAAAATATCATATTCACGTGGGCCATATTTGATAATAACCAGTAATCAATAACAAAAATACAAAAGCAGAGGGTAAAGCAACAAATATCTAGTTACCCTCAAGTCCATGAAGCGTTACACCATCTCCATCCACCAACACAACGATCTTCTCGGCACCCTTGCCACGTACCTCTGCCACATTACAAACAGCATCAATCACCTCTGATATACGACTGAAGCCGTAGTCTGAAGCTTTGCAGGGTCGACCATACATCTGTTGGAAGTTGGGTGCAAAGCGATTCAGCGACACACAACCGTCAAGATGTTTCAGGAGGTCCCTCGTCTCAATGGCAAAACACTGCAGTGGTGTTAAGGATACCGTTCCTTCTTTGTTGTCCACCTGTTTAAGAGGGCAAAATTAATATGAACTACAGGATTGTACTTAGAAAAAAACGGTACAAACAAAGCAACACTATCTTTAGAGTGGAACTTCTATGTTATTTTGCACTCAGTCTTTGCCGTGTAATTTCTTTGCTTCACCGCACGGTTTTCAAAACAAGCCGGCACCCGACGAAAGCCACTGGCAACTTCAAGCATATACGCCGCTTTCTCGGAGGAAAACAGTTACGGGTGCTACAAATACACCACACTTCACCTCAAGACCCGCAGATTTTCAATTTTTTCAGGGCCAGCTCTTTGTACCCCATGCTGGGAATAGTAACACACTTTGACACTCTCCCCCAAATGTCAAACCGCCATCCATCTTCACGGAATAGTGCTCCGCTTACTTTATGAACCCGAAACCTTCCCGGCCGCTACTTTATTTCAATTTGAAACCCCTGAAAATAGCTTACTTTGACTACAGATGATATCACAGAAAGCAATTCTTCAAGTGAAGCAAAGCCGAAGTTCTGTGCACGAAGCTTGCGGTTGTAGAGTTTTTCATAGACAGCCACAAACGTGGACACGGGAATAGTCTTGTCGGGCTGCTCACTTAACACATGAATCACGTGAAGTGAAAACACCTTAACAAGGTGTTCGTGTTTTAAGCAAATCGCTGCCGTGTTGCCGCTTCCCTGGACCTGCAAGAAAACGCTGCAATGTTAAGGTGGAATCTATAGTCAATTTTCTTCCCCGGATCTTTCTCTTTCGAACACTTTTCAAACTTCCTCGAATTGGTAAATGTGCGTCTAACTTTTAAGAACCCTATTCAAATGTGTGACCACGTGTGTGACCATTCAATTGAAAGCTATTGAGCAGTACTTTCATGTGGTACTGTTCATATTGCTGCACAAGGTGGTTCTAACTTTTAAGTCTGTGGATGACACCCCATCATGTAAACCACTCACATGAAAGCTATTACCCAGTACTTTCATGTGGTACTGCTCCACCGTGGATGATCAATCTTTTTTGCATGACCATGTAAATGAAAGCAATGCTTTCGTGTGGTACTGTTCATATTTCTCTTCAAGGTGGTTCTAACTTTTAAGTCTGTGCATGAAACCCTAGTGTGTGACCATTCAAACAAAAGCCATTGAGCAGTGCTTTCATGTGGTACAGTTCATATTGCTCTACACGGTGGTTCTAACTTTCAAGTCTGTGGAAGAAACCTTAGTGCGTCACCAGTAGAGCACGCGAGTTTTTGAGACGCGGACGGTAACCGGAAAAGAACATTTTGCGTGCTAGGACCGTATTTTCTCCCAGATTTTTATACTACTCTTCTCTAATACAGAAAAGATAGTTAGCAATGTGAATGAAGTTGTGTGAGGGCAAGTCAAAACTAAAATAGCTCAATTCTGGTTGCCGTTCGCGTCTCAAAAACGCTCGTGCTTAGGCTCCCTACTATCAAGCGATATTTAGAAGCTATATACTAACAAGTACTTCCGTTTGGCTTTGGATGTTTCATGTTTGAACGTTTTACCAACTGAAATTTGAATACCTTGATTTCGAAACTGTGTCAAAGCAACAATTTTCTTTTTCGAAGGGAACAGAGCAACAAAAGTAATATCCAAGAACCCTGTCTAACCTCGACAACATCACCAAGGGCACGGATTAAGGCGTTCATGCCTGTACAGCCCCAGTCTTTCGGCTTCAACACACGTCCATACTCCCGCAAGAAAATATCAGCGAAAGCGAATTGTGCGACTCTGCATCCGGGAAACTTCAGTAACAATGCTGTGATCTTATCAGCGAGGGGTCGTAATGTGGGTGACATTTTATCTGCAAAGAAAGAAACAATGTACCACTGAGTTAGGACCACATGATAGCGTTATCTATCGCACTTTCAAACTACCAATCATGCAATGTTTGTGGAATGTAAAATGTAAATGTAATGTAATTTGTTTACCCACGGAGCACCAAGGAGTTCACAAGAACTCGGTCAGAAATGTCCGTGCATTCCAGATCGAATTGGAATTTGGAAATGTTGGTTTTTAAGGAGAGGGAAAACTGGAGTACCCGGAAAAAAACCTCTCGAAGCAGAGTAGAGAACCAACAACAAGCTCAACCCACATATGACGCCACGTCCGGGAATCGAACCCGGGACACATTGGTGGGAGGCGAGCACTCTAACCACTGCGCCATTCCTGCTCCCCTAAATTAGATCGATCAGATCACGATTTGCTCGTCAAGTAATCACACTCGGATTCATGTGTTTGATATATCACTCTGCCACAGACAACGCTTTTCAAAATTCCCTGACTTTTCTCTGATGAAAATAATATTTCCTTGACCAAAGAAATGCAAAATGTCAGGTCTAGTGATGGCTTCTTCTTCCACTCGTTCATTAAGAATGTTAACTTTCAACAAATTTTCTTTAGGAAAAATACTGTTAAGATCACAGTGACCCCAACTGTTTTTCTAGCCTTCAATGGTATTAAATCAGTTGTATTAAATTATTTCAATTTTCTCTGACGTTCTTCAAAATATTAATTTTTCCTGACTAGAAAATATTTCTCCCTGACTTTTCCCTGACCTTGAATAATTTTTCCCTGATTAGATTTGACCCTTTCCTGACCTGTGGCCACCCCGCTAATGTTTCTCGTAACCTTATAACTGTGTTATAACAAACCTTTCGTTGGCAAAACAGGGAGAAGGAGAATTCGATCACTGCCGGATCCTTTGACCTAATTTTCCAAAAACAAACAAATAAAAAAAATAAATAAATGACTCAAACTCTTTTCTAAGAGAGAAGACGAGAAGCAGTTAGGTCGTTCAAAAGTTTCGTTTTGTCGTGATCACGGCAATACCCATCAGATTATTGAATACTCGCAGCCTGGGGCCATTCAACATGGCTGGATATTGCCCAACGGTTCTTACTCACAAATTTACACTCAAAAAAAAGCAAGGACCATACCCAGCCAACATGACCGAACCAGCTTGGGAAATAAACGATTTAAAGAACACTAACGTCCTTGCAGGTCACAGAGGAAAATGCCTTAGCACCTTATAACTATATTTTCCTCTAAACACACTTTTATACCTAAATAATCCACTTTTCTTTATTTCTTAAAATGCCGCCTAGTGTTAAATTGCCTGTGGGGGAAAATCTCTATTCCTCATAAGCTTGGCTTCTCGGAGATTTCCCTGCCACAGTCACTCCTCCCAACTAATCTACAAATTTTAAATCTAATGTTAGTTAACCTATTTATTTCCGTTTTTTATTATGTTTGTATTTATTGTGTGAGGCAAAAATAAAATAAATAAATAAATAAAGCCAATTCTGATTACGAGCCGCCTTACAGTTACTCACGTCAGTCACCATTCTTGATTTAAAGGAACACAACTTTGGGAAAAAAAAACATAACTTAAGATCATATTCCAGAAAAACGAGTCACGCTAACGTACCTTTGCTATTCCCTCCAGACTCCGAAGAAACTCCTCCAGCTTAGCCTGGCCTAGCGGAAACTTTCGGCCATGATGTTTACGAAAAGTGGCAGCGAGGCGAGATATCAGAAGAAATTTGCCTTCCTGAAGTTCCAACAGCTCCACCACGTCTTTCTGTAAAGACTGCAGAGTGAGTCTGGGCGCAAGGGCCAGGTACCTTTCACCGCAGATCTCCGTGATCTAAGACAGAGAAAACAACATTTGAGACAAGTTTAAAACCTGATTATGTCGAGGTCTTCCTCAATGAAATGCCAGGAACAGAGTATGGACAGACTGTTTCTGAAGGAAAACAAAACTAATGTGAAATAATATCCGTAGATCTTCAACTTCTTGAGCTGTAATGTTAAATAACTGCAGACTCCAGATACCGCAAAAAAGGCTTTTAATGATCAAATGCGTTCAGGAATCCAGATTTCCTAAAAACAGTGTAGTCATGGTTTTATGCTATGCAAAAAACAGTGTTACAAACCCCACCGTATGGATTTAAAACTTCAGATAACGGGAAAAAGATCATAGGAGGAGGTCTGATTGTACTGGTAGCTTGACGTTAAATCCAAATGTGAAGTCGCAAGATTTTTTAAGTTTCTCATACAGTTGTTAATAAGTACAGAATGTATTTCAACGGCGTTGACGAACTATTAATCAGATGAGTTTATTATGAAAAAATACACAAATCATAAAAAGAAGGATACGTAATAAATCACACTTTAATATGGAAGAGATGCATTAGACATAATAACTCAAAGAGAGGCAAGGATGGGTAAAATTGAAGAATGATTTTAACGGATGGCCAACGGGTTCACTGCAAATATGGTTTTTAATGACCGAATGCGAGGTCTTTTTGCGCGTTTGTGCACCAACACGCAGTCCATGTCTATAAACACACAAAAATGTGTGAGTTCAATTTCCAGATTGCGCAGTAAAAATTTATTCTGTATTGGCACAAAGAACACCATTTTCTCATGGGACACAATGGCTTATCTTGCCCAACTCAGGTAGCAGAACAGGATCTGATTCACCATGCCTGCCCGCGGAGCTAGCCACGTTACACCAACCTGTAATGAAGGTAAACCATCTACAAGATCCTCAAGGCGTCGGGCACCATAATCTCCAATCTTGAGCAGTCGGCCAAAATGCTGATAGTACCGAGCTAGCACTGTCGCAACAGGAACCCTCTGGCCTTCGCAACTGGACAACAACTCCCTCAGTTCTTTAACAAGGGTCTGCTTTTCGCTGCTACGTTTCTCTGGCTTGGAGCTCTTGTCTGTAGAGAGCAAAAGTAAAGGTTACTGATAGAGCATTTCTTCAAAACCAATATAACCACTCAAGTCAATCATAAAGGACACAGACAATCCAGTGATCCAATCAAAGCTCGACAGAAACAGATGAAGCTGATGACAAAATGAGTCAAAGTCAAAGTGATACCTTTTTCCACTAAACAGATCAGTCGTTGATCTCCAGTCCCATGAATCTAGGATACAAAGATAATAACAAACAACAAAATCAAATACATACTGGCAGGGTGGCCACAGGTCAGGAAAGGGCCATATCTAATCAGGGAAAAATTATTGAAGATCAGGGAAAAGTCAGGGAGAAAAATTTCTAGTCAGGAAAACACATCCGAGTGAGGCGTGGTGGCCTCATGGTTAGTGTGCTCGACTCCGGATTGAGCGGTCTGGGTTCTAGCCCTGGACGGGGACATTGTGTTGTGTTCTTGGGCAAGACACTTAACTCTCGCAGTTCCTCTAAAACAAGGTGTACAAATGGGTACTGGTGAATTTCATGCTGTGATTGGCTACCTGAGCAGGTAAGATGGAGCTATGTTGCCTGCTCAGGACTACCCACTGTGTCTCGCTTTTTCGGTCAAGATGGCTGGTTATTGGCCTCATTCTTTTTTTGAGTCCGTCTCGGTCCATGAACACGCAAAAAAAATAACTTGGCCAATATCCAGCTATCTTGACTTCATGCTTGTTCAATAACCTATATTTTTTCACAATTTGACACTTTTGCATATTTCTATGCCATCAGTACTTTTTATTTTCTTTTGAACATAAGTGTCACGCATCGCCCAAGGATTACAAATACTTTCGTACGTGTTCCTCCTCTACATATATTTAGTATATCCAACTACACTTCGCAGAGTACAAATAACGCCCAAAACGAGTACAAATATCACGCGGTATTTGTACTCCAGAGGACCGGTTAGACAGGTTTCATGCCGTTGACCAATCAATTAGCTGGATTTCCCGCGCCAATTCCGTTCCACTTCGCATACTTCTGTCACGCATTCGCTAGCAAATAAATATCCACGAAATTCGCTCGCACGAACATACCAATTTGGCGTGTTGGATAGTAAATCTCTTATTAGACGTTTTGTTGTGTAGTATCGCTGAGAATTTTTACTCGTTCTTTGTATTTTGACTCGCCCTACGGGCTCGCCAAAATACGGCACAACTCGTAAAAATACTCAGCGATACTACACAACAAAAAGTCTAATAAGATATATATATTCTATCTTAGGATAAAGAAACAGAATGAGTGAAACCTTGGCAATTTTGGGTACAGCTTCAATCAAGTCTGTCAGCTTTGAAAATCCAAACGTTGCAATCTTGCACTTCTGACCAAAGAACTTCATGTAAGTTGACACAAAGTTTCCCAATGCAATCACTCCATCAGGCTGGCTTTGGAGTAACATTTGGAGGTTTTTGGCAAAGGCTTTGAGTTTTAAGGACTGTGAAAGAATAAGCCATCTCTCCGAACCTAGCACTGCTACCTGTATCACAATCAAAAACATATAATTACAGTAAG
>JAHPZR010049785.1:15000-16111 GCA_019787425.1 Platygyra sinensis | reverse complement strand
TAAAAACGTAAAAATGAATCGAGTCACCAGGCTCGTTTTGAAGATAAGGCATAGCACAGACCATAGCATTTCTAGGATTTCCAGTCACAGTGATTCTGGCCGGATGAATAACCTGCGCACAAGAGATGCGCAGTAGCAATGGGCGCAAACGTCCTTCAAGAACTCCTGTGAAACTGTTTTGTGACTGGAACCAACATGAAAGCTTTGATCACTGTACACAACTAAGTAGTCTTTTGTGTTCTTCTTATATCGTAGTATATTGCCTCATGTTAAGTTATGTTTTCTGTAAATAGTGTGTCATAAAAAAACTGAAACTGAAATGAAAGTGCTTGTATTTGTGGTACACCCACACCAGTAATCAAGGTAGCCAACAGGCTCATGCGATGTAGGTTAAAGGACCCACATTGAAATGGTAATTATACATTGCAGTGAAACACAAAGGAAACTTTTGAGTGTTGTCATCATGACCGGCTCATCTTGTTTTTCATGCAATGCATCTTTGTGGTATTTTATTCCAAATTTGCTTCCAAACTCAAAGAAATTCTTCTAGAATACAACTTGTTTGTCCCTAAATCTACGTGAAAGTTCCTTTGATATAGAGGAGAGCTGAGAGAAGACTTACACCATGTAAGCGAATGCTGAGCCAAATGGCTTTAAATTTGAAAGTTTTAGTTTAATTTATGTTTTGTTTAATCCAGGAAGTGTTGTCACACAAGTCTTTTAGAGATTCAGTGAAAAAAAAACTGACCATTTGCACGATAAGGTCAATTATAACTACAGTCTTCCTTAATAGATAGGTATTGAAGGATATTAAGAAAGAAAATCTTACTTTCAACACACTTTGACATGCACAGCTACTATGCTAGTTTTGTCTGAGTCAGTCATAGTTGTTGACTTAAAGGCAAGTCTTGTAACTTGTTCAGATTGATGCTGAACAATTATCTTTGCTTGTCAAATGGCAACCTTTGTACTTATTTGAACGTTTGTTCTTTATAACTTCAAACATGTTGTCCTGTCTAGGAAGTCATGGTGTTGGAGAGATTGTACACTTATATTACAGTAAATGTTGTTTTTTGTACAGAAATCAACCGAGTAAGAAATGAACTTTTTC
>JAHPZR010049785.1:7500-10000 GCA_019787425.1 Platygyra sinensis | reverse complement strand
TAATGTTTGAAAAAAATATACTTTTACAAATTAGCTTTTGCACTTAAACATTACAAGTCAATGTGACAATATTTAGCACAAAATTTGAAAGCTGACGTAAATTTTTTAGTCCTATTAAACTTGTGAGTCTACGGAAACTGGTGCCGTCACGCAACGCAGTCTTCAATCAGACTGGCATGGACTTTGTCACTGAAATATCGTTCTGTAAAACCCCGGTTGTTGATGGAAAAAGGTTGGTTTTTAGAGGCTGAGAGTCAGCTAGGAAAATCTTTTAAGGTATCTGTATAAACATTATTTTATACGGCGTCGAACGCACTCTCATAATCTTTGATTACTACTAGTATATATATATATATAGATGGGTCGTGGAAAACCTGGAAAGCCATGGAATTTCTTAATGTCATTTATTTCCAGGTCTGGAAAGTCCTGAAATTGAAGTGTGGGTCTTGGAGAGTCATGGAAAAGCAATAAATTTAAAAAAAAACCAGTCAGCAAACCAGTTAACTCCAAGAAAAATAAACACTAGCTTGCATTTTCTGTGTCATGATAGAAAATACCTTATTAATAGTACATTGTTTTGACAGTACTTTGACCACATGGGTCATGGAAAACTCAGGGAATCTCACTGAGCTCTTAAGGAGAATTTTGCCTGGATTCTGGATTTTGTTCACACAGATTTTCATGCTTGGCATGATCCTGCTAAGATTCTTCTTGAGATTCCTGCTGGGAAGCCAAATTCCATGATGTTGTTGTGACATATCTAAAGATGCAGTCAAATAAATGAAACATCAACTAGTTGCCAATCTTTTATCCTATAGTTTCTATTTACATCACAGGCTTGGATGCTCAACAATACGTTTTTAAAAAGAATAAAAGGAAAAAACTCATTTTGACTATTTATCTGTACAATTACTTCTGAGTTATTACCAATAAAAATATACAAACTAACAGAAATATAGTCAACCAGAAATCGATGTAGCTGCTTTTCTAACAATTACGGTACACTGGGTTGTTTTTCCAGGCTCATGCAAGCTAGTGATTAAAAGATCTTCTTGTTTCCAGTGAACTCTTTGACACCCCCTATTTGCATACCTCAGAAAAGACTGACTGGAGGTTAACTCAAATTCTGTGTTCTGTATTGTGTTTCAGTTTAATTTTGTTGGCAGAGTAATTGGCCCTCGAGGTATGACATTACGAGAAGTAGAGTCCACTACTGGATGCAAACTTTTAGTCAGAGGAAAAGGATCTATGAAAGATAAAAAATTGGTAAGTCTAAATAAAGCTAAAATAATGAAATTTATCATTAAACAAATCTGTAAGCCAATACTGGGCAGTACTACAGCTGCAGTATTAATGTGGTGATTTTTCAGAGGCATTTCCACATGCTTTTGCTCTGGTCCATATTGCTAGTCAGATCACTTAGCTTTAGATTTATATTCCTGGGAAAGTGTTCATCCCACACCATTGTTTCAAAGCTTTAATACTAACAGGTGCCTAGAGCTGAGCTCTAGCTGGATTACCATACAGTACACTATAAATTAACCCTCCAAATTGGTGTATTGTTGCTGAGGAGATTTCTGCTTTCAAATCATTTGAATAGAACAAATATACTTTGGAGAGTGCTTATATCCAGGGTGACTATTTTTCATGAAAACGATCTTTATGGCATTCACCTATTATTCATAATATTAAGTGAAAGTTGCTGACATTGCACTTTCTATTTGGAACAGCCCATTTGCTACCTTTACAGCACTTGCCCTTCAAAACTTCAACTGTTTAAATTTCAGCAAGGGTCTGTTAGCAGTTTTGGATTAAGTTGTTATATAGTAGTACATGTAGTAATCAAAGATTAGAGCATTGTGTCCACACATCTTTAATTTATTAAATGTTACTTAAATACTGAGCAAATTATTTGGAATTCAATGTCAGATTGCCAACACTTTTAACAAGTATTTCTTGAGACAAGTCAATTAAGTTTTGACTAGTGTCCCTGCAAGACAGTGTGTCACCAAATGTTGTATTTGCATGTATTTTGTTAACATTGCATGAATTTAAATCTTGTTCAGTTTCACAATTGAAAAAGGTGAATTAATCATTCTGACCACAAAACACGGTCTTTTGGGATGATACACAACACAAAAAGCTTGTTTTCTGACACCAATTATGGCCACAGTAAATATGCTGAGCTTCAAATCGGAAAATTTATTTTCTTATTACAGATCTGATGGTCATCATGGCCATTTGCCTAGCTACACAAAAAATATTTGCTTCCTTCCCACAGCTTATGGCAATTTACCATTGACGAACTATAGAACATTCTCTCCTGACAATAAGGCTTTACTTACTTGTTGTGGAAGGCTAGCAGGTCAATGTACGTGTATGCAGCTTTGCAGAACTTGTCACATTTTCTTAGAGCCTACACAGCAGATAGCCCAATACATGACTGTGTTTATATGCCCCAAAGGCTTCGGAGTTGTCCAGCTTGCACCCTCGTGTCTGC
>JAHPZR010049785.1:0-2500 GCA_019787425.1 Platygyra sinensis | reverse complement strand
CGAACTTCGTTCCACTTGAGTGAACATTAGGACGTGATAATTTTACCTGTGAACGTGAGACAATGCACGCAATCAAAAAAAAGAGGAGAAAGTGTAAAAGCTTTGAAATTGATTGGAAATTTGGAAGGCCAACAGTGACCGGATCTACAGTGTATTAATTTTGAGAAGTACTTCTTGCAACAGCGGAAGCAAAAACACTTCCATCCAAAGCGCAGCAAAACTGCCAAGTGACATAATAGTGCGAACATTTGCCGTATTTAAATTGTGCCATAAACGTAAATGATAAATACTGCAATGGAAAGCGACTTCGTAATTGTAAAGATATAATTATTGTGAGATCAAATTAGAACCTGGATGTGTTTTATGTCTTGTAAAATAACACAGTTTTCATCGATACGAAACAATATTCAAGCTTATTATATTTCTCATTCAATTCGCATGCTTAATAACGCTTGAATTGTTTGTAATATTACTCAAAACAATTCAAGCGTGAACACTTCTGTTGTCGTTAATCCAGCTAAAGTTTTCGTGTTTGTCATTCAAGAACTCTTTCAACATTCGAGTAAAAATAAAAGTTTACTTAAAGTTTTGAGCAAGAAAGTAAATAGTCACTAAATACCGCCAGTGATGATGTTGGCCAACACTTTCCATCATCTAGTTGCTGCAGTCTGTATTATATAATCTGTGCCATCTACACTTATCTTTTTGCTCTGTAGATATGAATTAAGATCCACAGTATTTCTGTGTTTTGTGAAGTGATGTTTTTTTTTTTCATTTTTTGTCGATCAAATTTTCTCCCGGGAAAAATGGCGGTAAATTCGCACATACTCGCGCTTTTTTGGCGCGTAGATTTCACAGCCAGCGTTACCTTTATATGTTTGTGTGAAGAAACTTTTATTGTCTCTATTACTATTACTGTCTGTTTCTTCTGGTACACATTTTAAGTGAGTTGAGTCAGAGTAATCTTAGCTCACATGAAGATACCGAAGTAAAAATTTGATTTTTGGTATTTGCACTGTAACTATAGTCTTGCAACTCTGCAGCATCCCATGTGCATTGTGCTGAGGAAATCCGTGTTGACATTTTGAAACCATTATCATTTATTTGTTAAAGATGTATTAAAATTGGCTCAGGGATACCACTTTAATTACTTATTATTACTTTATATATATTTACTAGTTAATTGTTATTAATTAACTAATTAATTTGCATATTTTGGCGACTAAAAGTTTTTACTGGCGACCAGAAATAAACATTCAGTGGCCAAATGACCACTAAGGAAAAAAGTTAACTTGGAGGGTTGACGCGACAAATATGTCGGTTTATAAATCGTTATCGTGAAAAATCTTGAGGAAAAATAGAAGAATAAGTAGCTTACTAAATACTTGGAGTTATTTCTTACCTTAATCTCGCCTAGCGTGATAAGAAATGGTCACATTGCTGCGGCTCCATAGCTTGTTCGAAACAGTCTCGACGGTTGCCAGGCTACAAACAAAATCACTGACACAGGACTCCCAAGGTCGCGTGAGAGCGGCGGCGTTGTTTATTTATTTTAATTGTTACTATTTGTTTGGTTGTCTGTTTGTTTTTGTAATTGATTGTTTTGTTGCTTTTTTTTAATATATAAGTTTTATTGCATTTACCGTATTTACTCGTGTATAAGTCGAACTCATGTATAAGTTGACCCCTCATTTTCCAGGTCAAAAATCAGATTTTTTATCATTTATGGTTGAAGAAATAAAATTCAGACCAATAGAAATTTCCCAAAACATCAATCTTTTCTTCCTGAGAATGTATTGAAAACACGGTGAATTAAAAAAAGCTGAGGTGTAATCATACGCAGTGAAGTTATTCAAGACTTGTTTAATCACGATTTAGGCACATACAGGCTCTTCAATTTTCTAGCGAAGTATTTTACGATATTTGGGAGGAAATCGCATTGCATTTAACTAACCTTGATCTTGATGTTGAGTTTAAAAGGAGATATAGATAAGAAGACCGAAGGAATGCCGAAGTGCTTCGAAAGATCGCTCAATAAAAACACCGCCATCTTGGAAAACTTGGTAACCAAACTACAAATTTGAGGAGTGCTGAAAACTAAGATAACTCCACGTGCTTTCTGAAGCCTGCCAGGTCACTAAGCCACAGTAATCGTTCGATGAAAATGAAAGTTCAGCATCGTAAACAGCAGCGAAGCCCTAAGAGAGATGTCTGCTCCACAGTTAAAAAGACACAATAGAAATCATTTCTAGTAGGTTTACGTTTAAAGCATTTAACTTTTATTATTTCACACTTTTTTGTTGACGAAGAATGTGCCGAAAACTAAGAAACTCGACCACAATTAGAACTGGTTTTGTAAACGCACTTCAGGCAATTGTTATGTTAATTTCTAGGACTGCTTTGTCAGGTCTTTGTGTATGACTTGTGTATAAGTCGAGGGGGATTTTTTGGGCTGATTTTTTGGTCGTAAAAGGTCGACTTATACACGAGTAAATACGGT
>JAHPZR010049784.1:0-16661 GCA_019787425.1 Platygyra sinensis | reverse complement strand
CAGAGTGAAACGGAAATGTTAGGCGCAAACTCAGTTGTTGAACTACACTATTTCACAGTCACTTTTGAACTTACGCGGCTCGAAGTTGCGTGGTGTTTTAGTCGAAATATTCAGCGGAATGTCTGTTCAAGCTTCACCAGCGTATGCCACGGCTAATTTTTCATTTTGCTGATTTTGGAACTGAACACATTCGTAGCATATTCACCAGACACAAGCTGCACCGACAGGCTCGCTGAATAGATCTATATAACTGCGAATTTCTGAAGTAAAATATAGACACATTTTCTAATAGTCATCGTCCTCGCCTTTGTCGTGGGGTATATGAGTGAGGTCCCTATATACGGTTTTATAGAAACGCAATGTTGAACAGGAATCAGACATATTAAGCCAAAGAATATTGTCGAAATGTGTCGTTTCACACAGCATAATTTTTGCCTGAGCTAAAAGAAGGCGACAAATAATAGCATCGTGTTAAAGTGGATTTAAAATATTAAGCGGAGAGTGTTTGCTGAAGATTCGCCAAACATGGATAAACCAGCCTGTGTCATCAATAAATGAAAAAACACAACGGCACTGCTGTACAATCAGCAATATATATAGTCTAAATAATCGGCGGATAATTATAACATCAGTCAGGTAATGCTTGCAGGTTCTCATATATGTCTTAAGATTTAGTTATTCTTGTTGCTCTCTGAATAATTAGGCGAAATTCGTTGTCTTAGTACCATCGCAAAGATCTGTATATAAAAGTATGTTTCTAAACCTTTTATTCTAAACTAAGTGAAAGACAAATTTCTGAATATTCCTTGCCGTTTAAAAGATATGCAAGTAAACACAACCCTTGAAAAAATGTATATGCTAGCAGCAGTATGAAGAGCTAGTTCATATTGAAACGGCTTTGAGATAGAGCATTTAATTTTATTTTATTTGCAATTCAGTTTGAGCTCGAGTCTGGCAAGTAACCAACTTGTTTTGATATCTGTCAAATTTTGATCTTAAGAGTAATTTTCCCTTTTTTTCCTCTTTGCTGCAACAACAAAAATCCATAGGAGCCAAATCAGCATAGATTAAATTCAAGCTTCAGGAGCAGTTTCGATTTTGCTACCATTTACTATTCTCTCAATAGGCAACATTTTCAAACTCTCATAATGAGCGAAAAAATGCTGAAGTTGTCCGTGCAGCCATCGACCAGTTAAGGGAGTTATTAGCGAGAAACTTCCTGACTGATACAATTGACGGTTTCCATCTTTTACTATTAACATGTGGTGAACAATCTGGAAAACTGGCAGGGAGGACAGTATATATTCTGTGTTCACTGTTTAGAAATGCCAACTTCTATAGCCGGAGCATTTTCTGCACCAGCGTTGTCTGGTATAAGTCGTTCCCTCGAAATTCTGTAGTAAGTTTTGATTGCCGTGCAAAGTACTCGATCCATTACAAGTCTGACCAAAATAATCAGGCCAATATTTAGTATGCCCAAGCTCAGAAGATTCGAAATCGCCTGACATTTCAAAAATAAACATAATCTAGATATTCCTAAGAGGTTTGAAGACGTTCTTTCCGTCGAAAACAGTTCTCAATTTCTGGCTGAAGTGTCGAGGACTTAGCAGTATTAGTAGACATAACAGACATAGTAGAATCTTCCTTTAGTTGCAGTGATCTCTACATAATTTTTAACCACGCAGCTACCTTGTACTGAATCCAGCAAAACCCTCAAAACAGCATTGAATACGAAAGTCGTGTAAATCATGACATTGTTACTGCTTTTCAAGTCTAGACTTCTGCGAGAGTTCATGTCCTATTTCTTTTTATTTTTCTCTCGCTTTTTTTTTTCTTTTCTATACGATGGGACTTTTCAGTTTTATCTTGAAGTATCCCGGTTTTCGATTCTGAGTTTAAATCAGTTTTCATGTCAACATATTTTCCCTCCTCGTCAATTTCAATTGACAAAAAAAACACGTATGACAATAATGGGCTATATTTTGAGCTTTTAAGCAGTTTTGTTTTTACAAACTAAAAGTTATATTATTGTGAAACCGAGTAATCTAACAAGTAAACTCCTCAAGTCCCTTGATGTTTTGATTCTCTGCTCGCTGCTGACATATAAGCAATCATTACCATAGTTCAGTTTTATTTGGGGACGCCCCTGCTCCGCGCTATATAGCAAAATGACATGATTCAGAGAAACATATTCTGAAAGATAGATTGTAATTCTACAACAGTTATGATTACGTGTAATAATCTACTTGGGAAAAAAAAAAAATCAGTTGTACTCGATGCTGAGAGCTGTGCAGTTCAAGCGTAACACCGGTGCAAATAGCGGAACAGCGGTGCAACAAGTGTAACCCAAGTGCAAATTAAACTTCGAGAAAATTTTGTACAGAATTCGAAACTTTCCACTTCCTCTAGGCAGGCGCTTGTTCAATTTTAGCTTTTTGAAAAACTCACTGGTGCAAATTAATTCCAAATTAAACTGAAACCGTATGATTATCTATACAAACTTCTCAACAAAATATAATGCAAGAAGGACAAATGATTTATAATGGTCAGTGATGAAATCAGTGAACACAACGAGGCGGAATATGTAATTCTGTAATATGCATTATTGAGGATAGCTAAACTTCGAGCCCGGATCTGAGCCACGATTTCAGGGTTAGTTCGGATGAGTTTTGAACACATTTCACGTGACCTAGTTTCTTTCATTGGTTGCGTTGAAGACCCGTTTTGTACTGTCTCGTCACAAGTCATGCGGAGCAATGTAGTGTTAATTTTATTCTGCAGTGGTTTTGTGCATACATTACGCATAAGCTGAAATTTAACATTTGAACTCGTATTCAAGAAAGTTTTATAACTAGTGCGGGGCTCGAAGAAGCCCCTGTCCGCTTGTCTGCGGAGACAAGTACATTTTACTCTTAAGCAAGTAACTTTGTTCCACGGACAAGAGCCTCAGAAAAACCATCCAACGAGCTATCCAACGACTAATTTGCAATTGTAAACAAAGATTAAGTTTTAGGCACATGGGTATAACCAAGTGTTTGTACGAAGCTTGCCGAAAATTAAGTGATTTCATTGTCTTAGTACCATCGCAACGATCCGTGTATAAAAGTATGTGAACTGTCTCGGAAAAACCTTAAACTACAGGCGTAAGTGCACTGTTAAAAACTAGGTCGGCCTTTTGTTAGAAGAGTACCTGACTATGCGTATGTCGTTTCTGCTTTAGCTATCAAAATATCTCTCATAAGTTATTTATCACAACTCTTCCAGCTGTTATTTGTTAACCGTCAAGGACTCAATTTAAGCTTACAAATATTTATTCACACACATGTAAGGAAGATTAACAGTCGTTTGCCGATGCTTTTGTTTCGTTTCAGATACGGTCGTTTAAAACTTTTAATTTTTCCTTTATTAAAAAACAATCGTTGCGATCAGACATCACCTCAGAATTAGTCTGTTGGTCAAGTTTCTGAACGACTCGGAGATCTTGCCGAGAATTAAAGCAACAGTTGATATTTCACATCGCGGAATTTAATTATTATTTCTCAATGCTGTGCTTCCACACAACAACGCCGTCCCTCTGCTGCATATCGTTGTTTTGTAGGTCAATGTATAGAAACTTAAAACGCAACTAAACGAATTCCAGTACAGCTTCATCTCTCAATTCTGGTCATTGCAATTCGTTGTCACGTATAGTACTTTTTGCTGTTGATAAATCGCTCAGGATTTGTCTCTTGAGAAATTGGAAGCTCTCGCTACCTGAAAAGTGGAAAGCCAACTTTATGAAACTCGTACCTGTGTTGTAAAAGATCCACTGATCCTTCCGCTTCAAACCGATCCAAACTGCAGTGTCCAAATGAAGAAATACTATGGAAAGATGCCATGGCTTTAAACACTGATACTCATTTGCCTCACGACTGAATGATGAGCAAGGTTCATGTCCACACGCTCATGTCCACATAGAATTTAATGAAAGAATAAAATCAGTTGTATTCTGAGGCCTGAATATGCAGAGCGTTGACAGCATTGTCGTCGATCTTTTGATACCTCTAACGACGGTATTGATAGGTTAAGATAGTAGAAACAAACGACAGCGCCAATCACGGTCAACAAATTGGATCCGTCTCACTGAATCCCATTCAAGAACATCACCGTAACCGTGTCAAGAAAGTCACGTGACAGCGGGTGTCAATTACAGTACGTCAACTAATAGCCCTTTTCACGGTTAATTTTTCTCATTTGCATTACAATGTAATCAACGTGAATGCGAGGCAATTTCGGGCTAAAAGTGCGAAATAGCCCGAAATTGCCTCGCATACATGCTAGATTTTATTCTAATGCAAATGAGAAAAGCTAACCGTGAAAAGGGCTATTAGATCTCAAGATAAGAAGGGTCAAGAAGACAAAAAATTCGGCTTTTTAGCCGCTCGACTTGACGGGAAACTTTATTTATTTAACGTGTAACGTTAATTGTTCATAAATATAGCCTTATTGGCGACTTAGAAATAAAAGTGATCGATGAAACCAAGCGACGGAACAAAAAGTCACCTCGAGGAAGTTTGTGAATGAGCTCTTGCCGAGAATTAAGGTAACAGTTGATAAACCACATCGCGGAATTTAATTATTATTTGTTAATGTTGTGTTTCCACATGATTAAGCCGTCTACATGATCGTTGTTTTGTAGGTCAATCTATGGCCGGAAAATTATAAACGCAACTCAGGACAAATTTAGTACAGCGTTGTCACGTATCTTAAATTTGCTGTTCATAAATCGCTCAGGATTGACTTTTAAGAAACTGGAAGCTCTCGCTACCTGAAAAAGTGGCAAGCCAATTTTATGCACTGAATATGTACCTGTGTTCCAAAAGATTTACCGATTCCTCTTCAAACCGTTCCAAACTGCAGTGTTCAAATGAAGAAATACTATGTAAAGATACCATGGCTTTAAATGCTGATACTCGTCTGCCCTTACGATTGAATGATAAGCAAGGTTCAGAAGTACACACTTATAAGAATAAAATCAGATGTGTTATGTGAGGTCTATGCAGAGCATTGCCATTTTTTGATATCTCTAATGACAGTAGTGGCAGGTTAAGATAATAGAAACAAACGCACGCGCCCAATCACGGTCAACAAATTAAATATTGGATCCGTCTCACTGAACCTCAATAGTCACAATAAAAAAATAGCACCGTACCGCGTCAAGAGTAAAAGAGAAAAATAATTGTATCGTGTTAAAGTGGATTCAAAATATTCAGCGGATAATGTTTGCTGAAGGTTCGACAAACATTTATGAACCATAGTGCCCCATCAATAAGCGAAATAACACAGACGGCACTGGTGTACAATCAGCAAATTGTAGTCCAAAGAATCGGCGGATAATTAACAGGAAATGCTTGCCGGTTCTCATATATGTCTTACGTTGAAGATTTTGTTAAGTTTTAGGTATTGGTACTATTCTTTTTGCTCTCTGTATAATTAGTATGGTCTTAGTACCATATCTATTTATAAAAGTATGTGTCTAAAACTTTTATTCTAAACTAAGTGAGAGACAAATTTCTGAATGGTCCTTGCCGTTTGAAAGAAATCCAAGAAACACAGCTTCTGCAAAATGTAAATATTGAAACGGCATTGCGATAGAGTCTAGCAGGAAACTATAATTTGTTTTGATACCTGTCAAATTTTGATCTTAAGTATAGATTAAATTCAAGTTTCAGGAGCATGTTTGCTTTTGCTACCATTTTTACTTCCTCAATCGGACACGTTTTCAAATTTTTATAATGCATATAAGAGAAAAAATGCTGAAGTTGTCTGCAGCCATCGACCAGTTGAGGGAATTGTTAGCGACAAACGTCCTCAGTTGACTCAGTTGACGGTTTCCATCTTTTAAGTACATTCATAACTATTAACATGTGGTGAACAATCTCGAAAACTGACAGAGGGGACAGTATTCTGTGTTCACTATTTAGAAATGCAACTTCGATAGAGAACATTTCTGCACCAGCATTGACTGGTATAAAAGTCGTTCCCTCGAAATTCTGTAATAATTTTTGACCGCCGGGCAAAGATTAGTTGGTCCATAACAAGTCTGACCGAAATAATCACGGCGTATGTAGAGCAATATTTAACCCAGTATGCCCAAGCTCAGAAAATGCGAAATCACCTGGCATTTCTAAATAACCATAACTGAGATATTCCTAACAGGTTTGAAGAAAACGGCTCTGTAATTTCTGACTGCGAGTAAGTGTCGAGGACATAGCAGTGTCAGTAACCATAGCAAACAAAGTAGAGTCGATCTTCTCAAGACGTTTCAATAAAGACCGTGCAGTGTTCTATACAGAATTTATAACCACGCACTTCGTTGGAGTAACCTCATTCCTAACGTCTATCATCTTACCGCCTCCTCAGTTCAGCGTCAGTCAAACTGGGTGGATATTTAAATATCTCAGTGAAATATCGGTGAATAAGTGAATAATTTGTAAATATGTTAATTTGATTGATTCAATTTTTGTGATATGCCAACACAAAGTTCTTGGGCCATCACAGTTTGATCAAAGACTTGACGTTTCAAAGTTTCTTTTTCTACTGACATAAGCGGTCATAGAGAATGATTAAAAACTGAACTGGAACTGATTTCGTTGACAACCGAAATTCTGAGTTGATAATTTCAATACATACCTCATGCATTCTCCACCGAAGAGTTGCCCACAAGACGTTCGTACTACTGAATCGTAAGTCACACTTTTGTTGTCTCTCAATCCTATTGTGGCCGAAATGATCTTTGGATAGTGAAAGGTGTTTTCTTGGAAGAGCCCATATTTCAGAGATTTTGAATGAAAAACCAAGCACTTCACGGTGCAGCTGAAGTTTACTGGAAGCCCTCAAAACCGAAAATGCCGCCTGTCGCTTCTGCATACATCACTAGAACTTTGAACTAGTCATGCATTACGTAGTCCTTCCATCTTTATTTTGAATTCATTCTCCACACCCATTTTCTCTGTTTTGTTCAGCATGACGTCATTTAGCACCTTGAGAAAACACAAGCTCATACTGAAATTGCGAGCCTTACGTGAGCGTTTTGCAAGCTTTTCGAGTGTTATCCCAGTATAGATCTAAGAGGGTTATTACGCCAGTAAACCCCCAGGAAAATTCGGTCCACTGCTTTTATGAAATAATTACTAGAATAAGAACAAAGAAGGAAAGACGCAATTTTGGTTATAATACGATCGAATTCTTTGTTCTCAATCATATTCATGAATTAAAGCGGAGGAGGCCACACCAATCAATGATCCATATCGAGGAAAAAGCAGCGCAATGAAAACATCACACATACATACATATTCATACACATATTTACTACACTTAACGTGGGCAATTAACACAGCTTTATCATGTTCGCTGGATGAAAATGATTAATATATTAATGATGAATGATAAAAGTTCTCTCAAATTAGAAATACTGCATGGTCTAAAGTAAACTGTAAACTGCAAAGGTTTAACGATCAAGGAAAAACACTCTCTTGTTAGTTATATAACAAATACCAACCGTACATCATTCTGTCCGTTCGCTTATCCCCGGGCCAGTCACTTGACAAAATCGATGATATTAGATAAAAAATCTATAAAGCCTAGTTTATACTATCGAAAATCGATAAAAATCGATAACATGATTCGTTGTGAGTAATCGATGATTATATCGATTTTTCACTTTATCGAAAAATAGGGAATTGATAAATTAATCCTACAGCAAAACAACAAGAAATATACACAAGCTCGCAAAAACCACCAATAACAATTTCCGTAAACGGTCGTCAATAAAATTTGCATGAAGTATGGGCAGTGCATTTGTGAAGTTCACTTTCGTTGTCCACGCTTAGGTTATTTCTTGTTTCATTGCTGGATAACGCTTGTGGTAAATACGAAATCCTTTAAGCAATTTGGTTCATCGAACTTTATGATTAAATTTTCCTCAGGGTACCTGAGAACACTGCAATCCCGACAAAATCAGTCAGCGCATTGCTCCTTGTTTTTCTCTTCGTTGCGCGGTCTCTATTCGTACCTACTTTCCAGTTGTTTTCTTGGTCGCTCGTCAAGTCCGTCGGAGCTGTAGGGCCCAACAGAAAAAAAGTTCCTTGCAGAAGCCATGACACTTATCGGCTGGAAGAAAATTTTAAAAAGATTTTCGATCTAAAGCAAACTTTTATAGTGAGAATTTATGACGTAAACACGCGCTGAGAGTCGACAACGTTGTCACCCGTCAAAGATGTATGCTCAAATATTTATGCATAATGCATACCGGTCAAATATTTATGCATAATGCATGGCGATCAGTTATTGTTTTGCCATATACGATCTGACCCCAAATAACTAATCCAGCGGAAAAGCTGTGACAACATCACGTTACATGTGCTTTCAGTTGTTCAACTTAGCCGCCCGTTTCCTTAAAATATGCAACTCAACATACTGATGGAGGCCTTTATGCTTTTCAGTGACGTCACGTACTGAAGTGCACAACCTATCGAAGAGTAAAATAATCCTTGAAGCTGGATAGCATTCAATTAGTTTCACACAACTTTCAACAGAAACACCCGGCCTGCTACACATGAAATCCCACACTATGGAGTATTCTTGCACAGCCTGGTAAGTTGCCTTTGTTTACTTAACAATTGCTTCATGCTTTTAGCTGTGTACTATCTAGTTAGTACGTGGGAAGTTTGCAGAGCACAAAAAGAAGCGTAAGAGATGCCCGAGGCGATAGCAAATCTAGATTCTAGCAGGTGAAATTGTTTATCAAATCCGATGCGAAAAACGAACAACAATATCAGGAATTGGTTTATTTCAAATTTTCTCTTGAAAGCTCGAATTTATTTTTAACAATTCAAAACGGAAAATGTAAGCTACCTTTGAAAGTTGAAACAGACCAGTTTGTCATTTGCTTGGCTTTACCAGACTGTTTTTCTGTCAAAAATTGTTGTATATCATTCTCGGACAGAGTTCTAACCGCATCGTAAAGGCGTTGATGCAGTCTCTTTTTCCGTTGTTTTTCTCTTTTTCTGCCTCATTAAGAACTCTAGCCCAAGAGAAAAGGTTGGAAAATTGTCTTCCCTTTGGGACTGGAGGGCCGAGTCTCTGTTTCTGTTCATTATTGTCCCGAAATATAATATTTTTCCTCGCACTAACAATGGCCGCTCGCGCGAAAACCTTTAAATTTCCCCTTAGCTTAGGTGACCTGTTGGTTCACATTTAGTTTCAAATATTGAAAGCAAATGCATCAAAATACCTAACATTTAAGAACTTTATTTTTGCATTTTGTGAAAGAAAATAAAGATACGAAGAAAATTGCCGGACAAATATGCTATCAGTTCAGTTAACTGTGTAAGAAAACTACGTCATATTTGCGCAGAGGAAAAAAACACCATAAGAGTAACTATTGTTATACATTAAATTCTCTAACTCTTTTCTAATCGGCCGAAAGCCTACAGTGTCAACAAAGGGTCGATTTTTTTATATATAAATATTAATGTCAATTCGAAGAATAAAATACTTGGGTCTGGGCTGCACCAGAGCCAATATTTTTTGAATAAGTTCTTCTTCTGAGGGGAGGTATGAAGAAAGAGCTGAGAAATGGTCTGTACTTGGCTGATGATGACATCATCCGCGAGGTTTGGGATTTGTAACCGACAAAACTAAAAAAAAGAAAAAAAAACGAAGGCAGAACATGACCCGCCCAGCCTACGGCTGCGCGGTTAATAAGCTTGAGTTTCACGCCGAATATCGAATGAAGACAAAAAATCCCGCTCTTTCCTCCTCGGCGCGTCGCTGAGATGTTTGTACCAAAAGTAAGGAAATTCAAGTCGGCGACCAGGTATACCTTTCAATATATTGTCCGATTTACTTATCATAATATTGTAGCCAACTACCATGTTGCATGAGTATGTAAACGCTAAAAAGAAAGAATCAAATATGCCACCTCTGATTCAATGCACGTAAATACACACTTGTTCTTCTCCAGCTTCAGCGGATTCCTTGCTTTCGTTTTCGCTCAACCGGACGCTAATTATTTAATCCTTCAACTCCGTAATTAATCAAGTGAACCTCCCTCACGATAATTGGTTTTCAATTGGGTAGTGCGAGTAATTCAACGGGGTTTTAAAGCACAATGTTCGACTGAGGAGAGGGAAAAAAACTTGTAATTCGAGTTATCAAGAGGGATTCAACTGTATTCTCTAATAAACAACTCGCCCCAGCCAGAATTGCTGCAATAAAAGGCGTTATCCTTAGTCTAAAACTGCAAAGTTTTGGCGATCTAGGAAAACACTCTCTTGTTAGTTAACATAACAAATGCTAGACTTGCTTCAAGTCGTCTTTTTATGCTCGTGTTACGTCTTACGAGCGACGAAGTCGCGAGCCGTTTTCCGCCCCACTGGACTCCCACAAAAACGGACTTTTGAGAAAGTCTAAACAAATCATCACCAGAAATGTTGATTCGACATGCGCAGTTAAGGCGTAACACTTCATGCTCTGTCTTGATCTTCCGATTAAAGAAAATGTATGGGAATAGTTTTGAATTGTCTCGCATATCCAAACATTTCAAATTCCACAAGCTACCGTCGATCTAATTTAGGTCCTATATTCCCGAAGTTTGTTTTGAAGCTTCGAACGGCATGAAAACTGCGAATTTGGTGCGCTTTTTCCATATTCTTAAAAGTTACATTTTACGACGCCATCACAGTCACTTACACTGAGCAACCTGCGGCGGTGTGTCAGAAATCCTTGTAGGTTTGTACCAAGATATGAGCCATGTTCACCTTCACCGTCGATCTGTTCGACAAGTTCCAACATTCGTGTGTTTCATTCTAAAAAAATGGCTTTGTTTCTGCTCATTCCGGTGCGGTTTTGCATCATCCAATTTACGCAACATTACAACGCCAGTAGCTCTCCAAAACGCCATAAGAGGATCGGATACCCATGTAATACCTCGCCGATTTCATTGTTTTTGGCTAGGACTTGTTTCTATACCTCAAATGCCCTTGGATACGTTGTGATGCGTACAGAAAGTAATACTGATTAGGCCTAAGCACTGAGAAATACTGATTAGGCCTGACATAGTTAATAGAGGAGAATGGTTAGGAAGGGCGGCGAGACTCTTTGAAGTAGGTTATTGTTCAACCTTTTTTGGGTTGTCACGTGACAAGTACCGTGCACAACATCAACATGGCGTCGTTCGAGTTCGGTTGATAAGCGAAGTGTTCTGACTAAAATGCTCTTGATTATTGTATATTTGACTGACGAAAACTACAAAAACGTATTCTTGAACATGCCTGGAGATAATGGTTGGCTGCGGTACTTGCCGTAGTAACCAAGGCATCGGGATATGGAAGTTTCCTGCCGCACGAAACGAGGTCTAGCGTAAATGGCGCAAAGGTTTGGCTCAATGAACTCACCAAATACAGAGTAGTCTTACTTGTGAAAAACATTTCCATGAAAGTGGCATCGAAACATGTAAGTTTGAGCATTTTACTATTCATAGAATGTATGTCTTCGTGAATCAGACGTTTCAATCAGATCATAGTTACGATTAGACCTAGGACTCATGTCAACGTGCTTTTGAATAACAAGTATCAACATTACTCTTATATACTTTCTGTTAGTTGATTCGGGCGAAAATGACAAAGAAAAGACCGAAGTTTGGAGCGTTCCATTGCTAAACATGCTCAGAAAAGCCACCAGAATTCTATAACTATGGGCCTAAGCACTGAAAGTACTGATATATTGGCCTAAGCACTGAAAATACTGATTAGGGCCCTAAGCACTTAAAATACTGATAGGCCTAAGAACTGAAAATACTGATTAAGCCTAAGAACTGAAAATACTGATTAGGATTAGGGTTAGTGGTAGCTTCTTTATAGGTTCTGGTGTTCGCATTACTACTAAAATCAAACCAGGTTTTTACAGCGAATCCTCGGTGGTCTAGTGGTTGGAAGAGATGACTGCAAATCCCGTGTTGCGAATCTTCCCGTCACAACGAAATTTCTTTTTTTTTTTCTTTTAATTGAAGAGACTTGCACTTAGACAACATTTGTTGTGCAGAAACTAAGTCTCTGTGTCAAGAAACTTAGAAATCCCATGTAAGTGTAAGTGAATAGGGAGAGGGAACTTGAGATATGGAAACAAGTCTTCCCCATTGTTTTCAGACTGATCAAGGCCACCATTTTGATAATTCATTGACCAGGCGTTCCTTCAAGCCCATAAAGACTAGAACCCAGCAAATTTTCCTTATTTTGGGGGTACATTTTGCTTAAATTTTGCGGACTTTGAAATTTAACTGGAGAGTCCACGCAGTGAAATGAGTTACGTGACCTAGTGTTTTTATACTACAATCCAGAGATTTTGCTTGCGTTCGTGTAATAAAGTTGTACTTTCGATACAGGTTCTTATAATTATGTATTCGCCTCCGTGTTTTTCGCCGGAAATCACTCAGACAGTTGATATTTCAGCTGACCAATCGTATATCCCGAAATACAATGTAATCCTATCTATCCGGTCCAGTGGGTCACAATTGATCTCCGCCCACTTGATTCGACTTTTCTAGCGATGGCAAATTGTGCATTCCGTCCATACACTTACCACGATTAACATCGATAATATCAGATAAAAATCTATAAAACTTAGTTTATGAATCGAAAATCGACAAAAATCGATAACAGGATTCGTTGTGATGTAATCGACTGCCGTAACGACTTCCGTAAACAATTGTCAATAAAATTTGGAAATGTGCCGTTCACTTTGTCCACGCTTGTCGATTTCTTGTTGCAATTGCTCGATTAACGCTTGTGGTAAATACGAAATCCTTTAAGCAATTTGGTTCATCAAACCTTATGATTAAATTTTCTCAGGGTACCTGAGAAGACTACAATCCGACAAAATCAGTGGGGCATTTTCCTTATTCCTCCATTCGTGTGCACGGTCAAACCGATCAAATGTTCTTACCTGCTTTCGCAGTTGTTCTCTTGCTTGCTCGTCCGAGCCGTAGGGCCCAACATGAAAAAAAAACATCCTTGCAAAAGCCATGACGCTAATCAGCTGGCAGAAAACTTTAAACTGATTTTGTATTAAAGCAGACTTTTGTAGTGAAAATGTACGACGACGACAAGGGCTGAAAGATGACAACTACTGAAAGTCGACAATAACCACATTATGCAGCTATGTTCATCTGGCTATATCACAGGCGGCCCAAGCTCTCGTTGTGAGGAGTTATTATTATTTTTTTAATCTTTATTATGCCATCGTTCCGTGACATAGTTATCGCCGTCCGTCTACTGTTACATAACGACCGAGTTTTCATTACGCGAAACGTGACTCTGTCTGACTCTAGCCCTTCAGCATTTGGAGGTGTTATGTTTCAACGGTCTGAATTTACAAAGGTTTGTATGGGAATAAAACGTTAATAGACATTTCAGCCGAAATTTTTGATATTTTCTCATAAAATGACGTACCGTCAATGCCTTGTTGTCTTTGCTATTGTCATCTTGTTTTCTAGCGCGATCCGTAGCCTTTTAAGCGAGTTATCGCTTTTCGAGTTTCCTGAAATTTAAGGTGGCTCTGAACCCCATGTGCAGAATTGTTTTAAACTTTGCCAAAAGTTCCATCTCATCCTGCTTATCAAAATTCTACAATAAGAAAAATTTCACCGTGCCGTTTTTGAAATATAAGCGCTCAAAACGTAAATTAAAGGTGTTTTTAGCAGGTCATAGTGTTGCTATGGTAACCTATTGTGCCACGAAAATAATACCAACGTGTTCACCAGTGATTGGGCAGTTTTTTGATACCATGATTGTAGCATCAATTGATAAAGAGTGGTAATTATGACCCATCTAAATCTACGTCTTGGAAAGTTCTGGAAACTGTTTTGGAGCCACCTTAAGTTTTGCCGTGTGAAGGCGCGCTTTAGACGGCACTAAAGCTTCTGCCATCGCACTCGTGAAAGTATAGATTTTTTAGTTCGGCGTGGAGGGGCGTATCCGTCCCCTTTGTTCGTCCCGTGCGGAGGAGCTAGCAGAGTGCGACAAAAACACCGCGACATGCAAGTCATTTTGGTAACTGCGTGTGGCAAAGAACCGTGTGCCGATTCAACCACATCCAAGGGTCGCATCGGTTTCCGGGGAATCCCCCACTGTCTCCTTACGAGTGTTACCACGCCGAACATCACATGAGGACAAAAGCCCGCCCGCTCTCTTTCTCCTCCGGCGCGATGGCTTTGAGATGTATTGCTAGCAAAGGAAGGGAACGGCAACATTGCAACACGTTACAAAAATGTTCATGATCGGGCACGATCTAACAGCCCGGTTTTTGTTTGTTTTTCGCATTACACGATTTGATATTTCAATAGTGAAATGAGAAAAAATCAATGTAAAGAGAATGCGAATACTATCATCCGTTCATAACAGTGCAATCCGATTATTCTGAACCCTCAAGGAAAAAAAAAAAAGAATTGGAATATAAAACTAGTCGTATTATCTATGCTTTTGTTGTCGTTTCAGATTACGGTCTGCTGAAACACTTTTCACCGAACTTCATCGGAAAATAATTTTGCGACGAGACAATCACCTCAGAATCCGGCTTTTGGTCAATTTTCTGAATGAACCGTGAGACTTCCACGTCACGGAATTTAGTTACTATTGTTAATGTTTCCTTCCACACTAGTGGTGCCGTGTAAAACCGGAAGTATTTATTTTTTCACAATCTAATAATTTAAAATCTATTACGCACTACCCACACAGTGAACTGCTAGGACTGTTGCCCCGCCCCCCCCGGTAGTTAGTACGAAACGGCGCCTGTGAAGTTGAATTTTCAAAAAGGATTACCTTTGCCATACAATAAGAATAACGTATCAAAACTTTGGCTATTTTTTATTGCCTTGAAGATTTTTTAAGACAATGGGACCTATGTGTGCGCAAGTTAGAGTATCTTGGAATAAAACGCAAGCAGCGTTACAAACATTTGCTTGAACTGCATAACTTTTATAAACTTAACGTTTCGTATGTTACAACATACATCAGAAGTGCTTATTTTTTCGTTGTTACAGCTTGACCTAGATTACCTCAAAGGATCTTGTTACCTAATGGCTACCCTATGGAAACTGTTAAATATCATATGGAAAACATCAAAATAGCCAAAGATCCTGTAACAAACAGTTAAGAGAAAAGAAGTTCTTATCGTTCTGCCTTTCTTAGGCTATCACAGCAAACACTTCACAAAACAGTTGAAGTCTTGTATAAACAAATTCTTGGTATTTTCAAAGTCAAAATGTTGTTTAAAGGAGCACCCGAAGAATCAAGGTCTTTTTTTCCACTTAACGAAGATAAATAGCTCCTTCCTTCAGGTCAAAAGTAGTGACCAGAGCAAACTGCTGGGATTGCAATGATTTTTACATAGGGAAAACGAAACGCCGATTACGTGGACAGAAAAACAGAACATTTTAAAGCCCTAATACAAATTGTCCCGATCTGCAAATAATAGCAGTTCTTAAACGCATTATACCAAAGTCTCAATGCTTTAACAAAGATTGAAAAAAAAAAAAATTACAAGAATGAGATCAAAGATTCACTATAGGTTAAAAGCAATTTTAAAAAGTTGAGTCTGAGCCTGGTTTTGAAGGAATCTTAAGTCTCAGAATATCTTATAAAATCAGGAAGTTTGTTTCCAAAGCCTAGGAGATACACACGCAAAAGATCTGTCGCCATAGGTGGAGGTTCTAGATCTTGGGACAAACAGATTGATGGACCTTGAGGACGGAGGGTGCGGACAGGTTTATAGAAAGTTAACAGATTTGCCAAGTAATCAGGGGCCAGACCATAAAGTGCTTTATAGGTAAAGAGAAGAAGCTTGAAGATAACACGATGTTCTATAGGGAGCCAGTGCAGATTGATAAGACTGGAGTAATATGATCAAATTTTTTGTTCGCGTAATAATTCGCTGATCATGTTTTCTTAAAACCAACCATAGAATTAAGTGGGATCATTTTGAAATATTAGCAACGGGTCGATGAGACATGCATTGTAAATTAAAGAGTCTCTGTTGATCCGTGATCTAAGCCAACCTTAAATGAAAACGTTGGCAGGGAGAAACTTTATCTCTATATTAGCATATTCGTGTCGATTTATGTCAATCAATTTGTTAGTTCCCAGTCCTACAATGAGTTGTATTTTTTGAATTTAAATTTTTCTGTGACCGAAACATAAGCACCACTGATGATGTATGTTGAACATACGAAAACGTTAAGTTATAAAAGTTATGCAGTTAAGCGAATGTCGTAACCGCTGTTTGCGTTTTATTCCTATTAAACTAAAATAGCCCAAGTCAAAATTTTTAAGGTAGCTTGGCAAAGGATTGCTGAAGGAGGAGGATACTACGAACTGTGCCAAAAAGCGTCCGTTCGAGTTTTGAATTCCCTACATTTACATCCATCTATGATTTGGCGTGGAGTACGCGCCCGTAAAGTGGTCGGTCGGAAATTAAAACGCAACTGGACGAATTTTTCTAGTACAGCTTCATTTCTCAATCAGGTCATTGTAATTCGTTGCCACGTTTCTTAATTCCGAATTCGACTTTTAAACTTGAACATTGTAGCATACAGACCCACACCGTACTGATATCTGACGCGTGCA
>JAHPZR010049782.1:10000-11014 GCA_019787425.1 Platygyra sinensis | reverse complement strand
AGAGAAGAGAATCATCTAGAAACTTGAGTGCCCCCCCCCCCCTTGAGTGTCATGTGTGGTAGCCATATTGATGCACAAGTAGCTAGATGAACCAGTTAGATCACTGGCATAACTTGAATGCACATATATGAGATAGTTTTCTATATGGTAAAACATGGAATGGAAACATATTGCTCAAGTCACCCAGTTTTGAGTTGTCCTTTCAAAGTTTACAACCTGTTTCTTTAAAAATAGCATGATTTTTTTATACAGTTAGACCAATCATGCAGCACTTAATATGTACAGGGTAATGGCTCTGTATCATCCCATTTTGACTTACAAATGCCTACAGGAAGTACAGTAGCATATTTAATTATTGCATTTTTGATTGGCTAAAACTGTGACTCACAAAATAGATAGTACAAGGGTGGTAAATTTGAGACGATGAGACTGTCAAATTTTCTGTAAGCTGTGGTGGTAAGATGTTTGGAGAAATTTGATACTGTTTATCCAGAAAAGCCATTAATTCAAGCCAGCTGCACTTACTATACTGCAATATATTACACACTGGCACCCCTGGGTCTTGGTTCCTGAAACCAGCAATGCAGCAACTGAATTAATAGCCTATTGTGTTTGTCCTTTAAGCCTTGCTATGAAGGATAATTTTTATTAAGTACTGCATGAAAATGGGTTATTGTGACTTCTGTGTTGTCAGAGATGGAAGCTACTTTGAAATCAAGTTAACATTTGGAAGCATAACACAGTGCTCAACTATTATTATCATAGCTTTCATACTTTGGGAAGCAGGGGATGGTATAGCAGTGAGAGCACTCACCTCCCACCAGTGTGCCAAGTGTGGGAAAATGCATGTGAGGAGCCATGATTGGGTTTGGTTTGGCTTCCCATTGGTTGAGAAAGTGGTGTAGGTTTCGCTAAGCAATCACTGGGTGTATTAAAGCAAATTGAAGCAAATGAGAATACCCAATTGAAAACCACTCTGACATGGAAACTGTAGCTAAAGTAAAGACATGTGTG